>KZ122389.1:0-13319 GCA_002157025.1 Melampsora abietis-canadensis | reverse complement strand
AAGTTGTGGAAAGAAGAGGAATGGTCAAAATTCATAGGTCTATTTTATCAAAATACTATACCTCCCTTTGATTTTGTTTGAAATTTCATATCAAAGGTACCAGAACCACCTGAATTGTCCCATGTTGCAGGAATCTTTCTTGGACTTTAAGATTGAAGGGGATCTTGGATGATGAGGTATGACCCATCAGGAAAAGTCAGCATGATTTTTTGACTCAATAGAATTTTGATAGCTATGGTGTGCCTTCAAGGCTTACATGGGGCCACTTTTCTCTTGAAGCTGAGAAAACATTGTATCTTTTGATGCAGAGCTTTTCTGGTGGTGAGGTATGGTGGTATTCATGAATACAGACATGTGCATATTTATACTAGCCACTTGCATAATTGGCCAGCTTGCATCTGGCTTTTCCAAGGTCTTTGGAGGTTTGTGGTTGTTACACAGTACATGTTCAATGTTCCCAGAATTGTCAACAAGATAGAAGTACAAATGGTGAATTTGTGATTTTCTTCCTTTTGTGTGATCAAAATTGTGATGCCTACAGTGACAGTTGAATTTCCACTTCTAATGTAGTCAAATATTGATGTTGTCAACCATTGAAATCAAAATCAGCAGCACTTCATTATGACTGTCAGTTTGTGAAACAGAGCCCTTGGTGAGTTGTGTAGATGATGTTCTTCTTTCAGCTGAAAACTAAGTGATGAGAAGGATTGTTGGTTGCCACCAAAGTGTGCAGTAAACAAGAAATTATGTGTCACCCTACCTTGATGGGATGAATTGATTTCTTCCCCTCTTGTCAATCATGGTATTAATCCCATGGTATTGGCCTTCTAGTACCATCAATCATGTTATGATACCTTGGTTATGAAAGCTTGCCACAATGTAAGCCTAAATGTTTCCTAACAGTTGCATTCATTTTTCTTCATTCATTGTCTTTCTTTCTAACATCACATACCCATTATCTCTCCTCACTTGTTTTCTCATTGAGCCTAATAAGGACATCTTGTGTGCATGAAATCACTTGAACTCCAGAGGTTTCATCTTTGAATCCCTCCATGTGTAAAAAATGTTCTTGGTGACAATAAGGAGCTAAGATGTATGGGATCTCAAACTTTGTGATTCAGATTGCAAGGTTTTGTGAAGATCTGATGATCTTGAGTTGACAAAGAATCTCGTGAGATGGGTCATCATGAGGCAAAAAAAATGAGTCCAGCGAGTGAATTTTCACAGATTTTGGGTAAAGTTTCACAATAAAACGCACACAAATGGCGCACATCAACGGACATCCATTCTGCAACACTCAAGGAAGCTTCACTTAGAGATGAAGTCCTGCTGAGAGGGGCATATCTTCTGATTGCCCTTGGTTATAGGGACATTCAGTGGTGCACTTATCAAAATTCCTGGGACAGCCCAGCCAGAAGTGGACCATCAAATGTTTTAACATTAGTTTTGGATCTTTTGCTGATCATGATTCACTTACACCTGAATCCGGGTTTCGGATGTTCATCGGGGAAAATGGCACTCTAAGGCCACTTCCAAACCTTGATTATTTGTAGATAAGGTCTCCCGAAAGATAACAGTGGGTGCGATGTTTGTGCGTCAAGCGCTTTCGGTCATCATCCGCGAGTTTGTTACAATATAAGTTTTCAGTGGGCAATTGAAAACTTGGCCAGATCATCTGTGATAAGCCAGATAAACTACATGGTATCTTTGGAGAGAGCAGAAGATTTAAAGGAACCTCCAATATCACCATAAGTTTTGTATCCATCATCTTTGGGGAAGTGTATTCCAAGTATATACGGCCGTTTGACTTCCTATCGAGAATTATCTCTGTTATTCTTCACACAAGATGTTTGAAAAAACTGCTTTCCTTACAGTCATAGCGTTGCTTATCTTCACAACTCATTTGCTAGTGGGTGAGTTGAGATTTGTGCACTCAGACTCTTGTAATGAGAATAAGGATTCTCATACTGAGTTTTGCAATGTAGCAGCGACACCTACCGACAAGAAGATGCCCATAAAATTCATAACAAAGTTATGCTTCCCGGATTCGTCCATCAGGTTTGATGATATTTTTCAGAGTGATGTGACCTTCACGGAATCAAAGGTCGAAATTGCAAGAGGGGGTCAGTGCCTATCTTTCCATGCAAGCCTCGAGATAGCTGCTACATAACATCTTTGCTTCGATATTCTTCGTTCACACCAGATTTTGAGCTCAACGCCGCCATGGGCGAATTCAGCGCTCATTTTGAGGAAGGTACTCAGCCTGCAGGTGGGCAACTTGAAAGCATATGCAGAAATCATTTGCAACATTTCAATCTGTCATTTTCTTGTCTTGCACCACAGTCAGCTATTGTGAGAAGGTGCGGGAACACACGATCACTTGAGCGAAGAGGGGCTCAGGCCTGATCTTCGATGCTTGGCGGGCGAGCTTGATTAGGTCACTCAGTCCTGCGTGACTAACCGTATAGTTCCTTCACTTATGAGATGAATTGCTGTATAGAGAGTTTCCGTTCATCATCAATTCTCCAGGTTGGAATTTATACCCAGAATTACCATATCATTTCTGTTCAAAAACCAAGTGAATTGATGAAAGTTTAGCATTGAAGACACTCAACAAATGTTATACAAAGTCAGAAGAGTTTACTTAAAGCAAACCATTCAAACATCCAAACATCGAAACATCTGATAAGAAAGGGAAAAGAAGTGAAGACCAGGCTGAGTAAAAGAAAAGGGTGATGCGCAAAAACTACGAGTGACGATCCGAGAAGAACAACAACAGGAAAACGTGTAATTCCAAAGACGGAAAGTTTCATTAAGTTTACAAAATCAAAGAAAATATAACTGGATAGCTAAAAGTAAATGAAAGATGTCCAATCACTTTGAATGTAAAGCAACATCCTTTCCAACCAATTCAACCACAAGTCCAATCACAAGTTTAGAGAATTCAGCCATATCTACAAATACGATATAGAAATCCCAACACATCAATTATAGTTTCAAAGCTTCCAATCAAGGAGGAAAAGTTCAAAAAGAGAACTCACGTTCGAAGCTAAATTCAGGGAAATCAAATCGATCATTTGTAGAATGAATACGATGATTAGACTCTTCGAAAGTTGATTCGATAGCAAATGCACTAGGCACTCCAATCTTAGTAAAACTTGCATGATCAGAACAAGCATAACCACATTTAGTATTAACCCAACCGATCTCAAGGTATTCATCAATGATCAAACGAAGATAATCTACAATGACATAAGAAGATCAGTTTCATTTAGATGTTCAATAGTTGGATTGAAAAGATACAAACCTGTTAAAGCTGGATCCACAAAATCAGTCACTAATCCGACATTAGGTGTAGTTCCATCTTTAACAAATGCAGTCATATCAAACTGGACCATTCCTCTAAGAACACGTTCCTGAGTATGATAAGCTCTAGTAATATCTTGAGAGCCTAAAAGTCCACCTTCTTCAGCCGAGAACCACATGAATTCTACAGCTCCTTCGTTAGGTTTAGGAGACCAAGCATGAGACAACAAAACATTGAAAGCTTCTAAGATCGAAGTTGTACCCGATCCATCATCATCTGCACCTGGGGCTGCAAGAAATGGCAATAAGTTCGTCGAGTCTTGGTGAGCTCCAATCACAAAGGTTGAACAACTTTCTAAGCTTGTTTCATCGGAATCAGGGTGAGGTTCGAAACGGGCGATGATCGAGTTTTGGCCCCATGAATGTTTGAATTCGGAAACGGTGACGTTTGAGGGTGAAGAGTTGACCATGTCTTTGATTAAGTTTAATAACCAAGCTTGACTCTTTTGACCAGTGGAAGATCGGTAGTACCTTATAAAATCAAACGAACCAAGTCAGTATCTTTGCAAATCGATGAGTTTATTTGAAAGTATAATTACTTACCTAGTTCTGAAATGAGTAAATTGAGCTAAACGAGACTTCATTCTCTCCACCCGAATATCATCCAACATCTCCCTCAATTTACTTTTGCCCAAAGAAATCTTCAAAGGAAATTCGATAGGAAGTTTCTTCTTGAAATCAACTTCATCATCCACCACAAATCCTTCGATCGAGTTCTCAACCTCATCTGTCACATCCACAAACCTTCTACCTTTCTCATACCAAATCACCAAAGCTTTTTCTCCTTCGGTTAACCATTCTTGATGTCCATCTGACCATCGTAACAGTCTTGGTTCGGTTAAAGACTTTACATGATCAGATAAAGAGTTTAAATCATTGATTGTAAGTGATTCTAATGCATCAGAATTTGATCTTCGTTGACTTTCTGATATGATTTGATGAAAACTTGGTAGTTTTGTAAATGGTTTTGTGGCCGTAAACTGAGTTGGTTTTTGTGATCCGAAATTGATTTGTTGATGATTTGATTGATCTATGCTAGTTGTTTGAATTTGATTGATGCTTAGATTTATGATGATGATAGTTAAGAGTTGAATCTTTGAGAAATGTAAGTTCATGATGATGGTTTGGTTTGGTTTGTTTTCTTTAATCAAAGTTGAACGCGTAGATGATCAAGTAATGGGTCCAATGTGAATTTGATTTCTCAACTCAACAACTGAACCCGTCGAAGTCATTCAAGCTAGGGCCGGACCCGGGTCAGCATATTACTCGGATATGGGTTTGACCTGGTTTGACAGCCGGCACAGTCGGCACCATCATTCAAGACTTGATCAAGAGTGTCTTGCTGAGCTAAAGAGACGTGATACGAGCAAATCGAGCCCGAGTGTTTGGCGAGGGAGAGGGACGGGTTAATTTTGTAAGACGAGCCGGATAAATCTACAACCTCTGCTTTAAAACAAGCACCTTAAAGTAAAAAGGCGATCTGGACGTGTAATTATGTATGTATGTACGACCATCGCATAGGACTTACCATATCTTCTCCATGACAGGCGTCAGGAGCAATGAGGCTGAGCAAGATGTGCAAGGCGTGCCTCAGCTTACCAAAGCTAACCAGTTCCTTTCTCTGTTATTCGACTCTCTAATTTCGTAATAAAGCTTGTAGCGTCGCTTTTCTTCTTGCAATTGATCCAATGCCTCAAAGCTAGCTATCTCGAGTTGATTACTCTTCAAGGATAGATATATACATCCTTTTATCTAGAAGAGTATTACTCTGACCAACATTTTCCATGGTAAGATTTCAACACGGGAATTCTAGTGCAAAAGCGTTACCCACCCTCAAGCCGATCATAATATGTCATGTCCGATGAAACCATGTCACTCTTGCGTTCCTCACTGCTCAACAAAGATCCAATAGATGTTTGTAATTGTACCAGACAAATTCAATTAAGCATGATCGTCCAAATCTCAATATCAAATGATTCCTAAACCCATTCAAATCTAAACAAAGCATACTATTCAAACACACAAAAAGACTGCAAAATTAATTTGACTATACAAACATAAACGATCATAATCGAAAAGTCCAAGCAAAACACATCTAATAAACATCTAATAAACATATTATAAACTTACACATTAAATATTTTGAAAGATGAATCCCTAATAAATAACTGATTCCATCAAACATAAGATTCTGAATATATATTGAAAACTGACTATTCTTTTGATTTTTAACGAACAATCCTTCAAAACAAAATAAACAGTATATACCTCAAATCAAAAAGTGTTACAACAAAATCACAAGTTTTCTTGGAAGATCAAATCCGAATCCTAAATAAGATGAAAGGGGGCAAAGTCTATAATATGATCTTAATCAAGAAAAACAACCGATTGCCAAATAGTGACGGTATTAATCACATAGCATTACCATGAACGATCGTTCCAACCAGATGATTATGATTGTACTGAGTTTTATTTGAAGAATTAGTATTACTGGTCAAACTAACTTGAGATCCGATTTTAGGATTGGAATGAATTTGATTAAGACCTATTTCCTCAGTAAAGAAACTATTAGCTTTAGAACTTATAGTATGACTTTCATCGCTACCTAAAACCGATCCTGATCGACTTTGTAAGGTGGATTTCTCACTATGACTTCCTTCGAATGTAGAACTAGAGTTCAAGCTTTCGGTCAGCCTATCACTTCCACTTTCACTTCCACTTCCACTTCCACTTCCACTTGAACTTGATCTAGATAATTTCGAACTGCCAATGGAGCTTTCGGTATAGCTTCCAGTGATGGATGATCCCACAGTCGGACTTTCACTTTGAAGGCTACTAGATCCATCGTCTACAGACGATGAAACATACGATTCTTCTTCTTCTCTAATCACTTGTGATAACCTATCCGTTCTACGTTCGTGATCAGCTGCAGGACCTTGGAAGTTATGTACACGATGATGAGGTGCAGGTGGCCGGTACGTTTGAGCTTCCAATGGTTTCTTATGAGATCCATTGGTAGATGAGGAATTACTTCGATCAAGTGAAGTCACTCCCGGTGAGTGTTTGTTACTAGGCTCGTTCAATAATCTAGCAGGGATGCCAAGACTTGCCCAGGCTACTGCAATACTCGATCTCCATGAATTAGGTCGGTTTTGTAATCGATTCGATCTTGAGTGAACTCCAGGTACTTGTAATCCTTCATGATTCGATCCAGGTGAGGCTTGTTGTGAACCTACAGAAGGGGTTTGATTAACAGCAAATGTGTTGTTGTTGGCTCCTTGAGCAGCTTCTTTGAGTAACAAAGATCTAGGTCGACTTGATCTTATGATCCCTCTTTTTCCAAAATACCCTCCTTTTGAATCATCTTGGTTTTCATCAGTCTCAGTCATACTATGACTCCCATCACTCAAATGTTCTCCTTTCTCTAAATCTCCTGAGTTTCCATTCATATCCACTTTCTCCATCCCTGCTGCTGCATTTCTACGTTCCTTTAATCCTCTACGTCTTCGACGCCAAAATAATAATCCAAAGATAATTCCAATAAAAAGGATCGATAAGATTATTAATGCAGTTCCACCTGAATGTGAAGCATTTCCTGTATCCTTTTTAGAAGAGTTCTCTAGAGATGCAGCTGTAGTAGAATTGACGTTGGCGCGGATCGCTGTGATATTTGATTGTTGTTTGACGGCTTCTGGTATGGCAGAATGGGCTTGATTCTGGGTGCTTACAGGAACGATAGCAGATTCTTGGGTTTTGTTACTTGTATGAACTAGCACAGCTGCAGTTTCATTGATTTTTGCTCGGCTTTGAGTTGGAAGTAGCCCGGGGGTGGATGAAGGAGACACCTCTTTGGAAGGAGAAGTTAATAAACTGGATTGATTAAGAGTAGTACGAGGAGATTCTACATATGATTTGGGTGTAGTAGATTCCAAAGAGTTTGAAGTACTAGAAGTAGTAGGGATTGTGCTAGATGATTTCGAATCAAGACCATCACTCAAAGTGGTCTTTCCTACTGATTCCTGCGAGATCGTGTTGGATGATTTCGAATTTAGACCTTCACTGACAGTGTTCTTTGCTACTGGAGCCTGCGAGACCGTGTCAGATTCAAGACCAAAATTTGGAGTCTTCTTTGCTACAGAATCCTGTGATATCGATTGTGGTGCTGGAGTCATACCAGTTTGAATGATTGAAGAAGAGGCTATTTCTGGCGGTAATGAGCTCACACCAATCGTAGGAAGTGAGCCTGATGTTTGTTTTCTTGAGTCAAGGCTTGCGCCTGAAGTCTGACTAGTTGTGAACGAATCCATCGGAGAAGTTTGGGTCGAGGTGAGAGATTTATCTGGGGTGAGGGTAGTAGTAGTACTGGGTAAAGTTGAAATTGAGGATGAATCACTCATGTCACTCCAATGCGATCTTCTAAGATCACTTCTACTCCAAAGAAATTAAGTCATTGGTGTCAGCTGCTGACGAAGAAAATGCCAAAAAAAATGAAGCACAAAGGTCGCGTTTGAGAGATGGATTTGAACATCGAAACTTACAAAATAGAGATTCCTAATCAATGTCCAATAAGGCTTTTCAAGTAAGAAAACAATAATTTATTGATAGACTTAAATGTGTAAGATCTTTCAATCCTCCCGTTAACTAGGATTATAAGAATTCAGGAGGATAGTAGATAAATTGGAGTTCAGGAAATGCTCAAAGATTAATCTCCTAATTTTGTATAATGGATCGAAATGGATGATAAGACCTTGATGTAAAGAGGTCAAGTAGTCGGATCAGTCTAATAAACTGACTGATGAGTTTTGACAGATGTTCAAGTCTCCAGGACCGAGTGTGCCTTCTCTCTCTCGCTCGAGAAAGAAAGATGTGAGGGAAGATGCGAGAGGAGGAAGGACAAAGTGGCTCAAATCTCAAGATCAACAATGGTGAACTAAACTAAATCGAAAAAGAGAATCGTTAAGGGATTTCAATCAGATGTATGTATCCTAAAACCGATTGCATTTCTTAGAGTGAGAATGATGTATGCTACTGTTGAGAATTAAGCGAGTCGATTACTTTGGAAACCATTGAAGCGAGGTGATGGGTATTGGTAGTGAAGTTGTTACGTTGATGAAATGCAATCAGATGTGCTTGTAGAGTAATCACATCCGAACGTTCTTTAATAGCAGGTTGGAAAGTAACAGTAGTGTAAAAGGCATGTGCGGTGGTAAAGGAACATGAGAATCAAAGCAGTTTGCCAAACCACCGAAGAAGATAACCTTGATGAACTTACTGCAATAAAACGTTTGTGTTGATATCGAATTTGTGAGTGTTGTTATAGAGATCGATTTCACCTTTTTGTCATTTATTTCCTTAACTTTGGTTGTGAATGAATTGTAAGTTGATATATTCGATGCAAGGTTGTGATTTAAGAACTCTTTCAATTCTTCTCACAACGTTGTTCCACTTGATGATTTCTGTGTCCATCAAAATCACTTCGATTGTTAAGTTCCGAATGAAGGATTGCGTTAGTGATCACGATCAATATATATCGTCAAATTTAAGGATCATCAACTTTCTTCTTTTATCACCAATTCAGAAAAGAAAGTTCACTTCGGATGCTCTGAGTCTTCTTCGTGACTTCATCAGAATGTATGCGGAGTAGTCACTCTATGTAAGTATCTGATTCGGATGGTAGAGTTTGAGTACATGGTAGCTCGCGTTGCTCATACAATCACTTCTTCATCACTACAATGTTGATCTTGAAGAGATCCGAAAAAGACAATTAAAAGCATTTGGAGAAAATTGATGGTATAACAAATATCGTTCTCAAATTTCCACAAGATTTTTCCCGGAACGTCAGAACAAAAAATTATAATGGTCTCTGGCATTTTGCTGTTCTGGAACTTTGAACGCCCCAGCAGTCCAGAATACCAGAATCCTGAGACCTTGTCGAAATCCTCCACCAGCTTATCGCCGCTCCCATCAGACACCACATCACTTCACTGTTTCACTTATTCATCACTTCACTTCTCACATCCATTCCACTACCACTCATCCTGCAATGGTTTGAACAAGGCGAGGTTGGTTGATGAAGTTGCAAGGTCAAAGGAATTATGATGTGAGTTTCTTGAGGTGTGCTCTCTTGAGGTGTGGTGGGTGGGCTGGAGGAGGGTTGATCAATGTCAATCCTTTGATTGGCCATGTTTGCGCGGGTGGAAGGTGGAGTATGGTTTGGGAATGGGGATATGCGGCACAAAGTACGTATGAAAGTTCATAGGAATTTTTCTTTCAGGACCAGAACGCCAGAAGGGTTCTGACTTTCTGGCAAAAATCTTCTAATAATTGCCAGAACAATATTTGTATACCATAATTGTAGTGATCCACTTTAGAAATTGTGTCAACAAACAAAAGAATGTGTGGCAAACAAAAGTAACCAAAATACCAAAAAACAAGGATGAATATCATGTATGAAGATCGGTCGAATGAGAAAAATCAAATGTTCAATGTCCAAATGAAGGAGTGCTTGGTGTGGTGAGCAGTTGATCTGCGGCATATTACAGCCATTTCTAACTTAACACAAGTCCCAATTCTTGCAGGGGCTTTCTTACCTTTGCAAGCTTGTAAAAATGTGACTAGATTAGCTCAAGAAGCTCAGTGTGGCTGTTTGCCAATGTAAAGGTAAACCTGGGGTCATCAGGCAAAAGGGAGTAATCTGGCAACAGCACCGACAAGCTTCAAAGAGCTAAACAATCAACTAATGTAGGAATTTGAACTGAACTGAAAAGAAACCTTTCAAGGGTGAACAAAAGACACGCTCAGTTGACTGTTGACAAGACAGCACTGAGGAAGACAGAAGACTTTGAGCTCAATGCTCACTAACCTGAAGGATGAGAAAAAGAGAGAGAAACTCTTTAGATATCTTATTCCCAATTCTAAGATATGAGGAATTAAAGATGAAAGGCGCAAAAATAACATAAAGACAGTATACTAACCTTTTAAAGGTGAACGAAAGACACACTCAGTCAACTGTTGACAAGACAGCGCTGAGGAATACAGAAGACTTTGAGCTCAATGCTCACTAACCTGAAGGATGAGAAAAAGAGAGAGAAACTCCAACACAGAGAAAGAATACAACACAACAGATATCAAGGGCTTTAGTAAAATATAATGACAATAACGCAAAGAGGAAAACATTACCTTTAGATATCTTATTCCTAATTGTAAGATATGAGGAATAGGATTCTAAAGGTGACAAAGAGAGAGAGCTACATATATCATAAAACAGAAAACAGAAAACACCAAAAGCACAATCATCCCTTGACTCATTTCCACACATTCTCACCCCTGCAGTCTTCAATCTTGATTTGTACAATCAATTGTCACGTCACACTAATCCATCTTTATCAATTACCTAAATGAGAAAAAACAACAACCAACAGCTACACTAACCAGTAAAGTCTTGACCGTCCAACATTTACTCCAACAACTAACCTGTGTGCAAAGCAACAGGGATAGGACACATGAAAAGTGAGGATGAGTTCAAAGACAAAGTGGAAAGATTCTTTTCTATCATGAAAGTAATTCATACCTGGGGTAATCTGGCAAAAGTAAGTAATCTGGCAACAGCGCCAACAAGCTTTCAAGAGTTAAACAATCAACCAACCTGAGCACATGTGCAACAGACTAGGTCAGTAAGAAAATAGATAGGAAGGGAGAAAAAAACTTGGACAAACCTGTGCACAAAGCAACAAGAATAGGGCACGTAAAAAGTGAGGATGAGTTCAAAGTAAAAGTTAAACTAAAGTGTAAAGTCAAGATTGTGAGTTAACTGTTGTAAGCGTTTAGATGATAATGTAAGGTGAATGACTTACAGATCCTTTTCTATGAGGAAAAAAATCTGAGTGGATACAAGGAAGAAATATTTATAAAAAAAGGCAACACAACTCAAGAACAGAAATGTAACTCAGGTCACACACAACCTATTCCCAATATAGCTCACATAACTAATTTACCAAGTCATTAAATCACCAAGCATGTTAGATAGACAAGTCTTGTTTATGAATAAATCTCAAGTTGGTCTTGATGATCTTGTAAATAATTGATGTTACCGGAAGTTCTTGACGCTGTAGAACTCCTACACAGTCTAGCATAGGCTGAGTCAGAGGGGGGGAGAAATGCCACTCAAGAGAGATGACAGTCTATAGGTGCTGTTAAGCTGCCCTCAACCTTTTAAATTGATTTCAAGTAAAGAGGAGACTTCTCTACTTTGCTTCTTCTGTCTTGTGAAGTTTCCCAAACTCTAATGGGAACCACCCTGTTGGATGCACAAGGTTGGTTGGAGGCTGACAGAGTTACACAACCTTTTGCAGCTGTAGTGTGGAACAAAGGGGAATCCAAAGTTTATGTTGAAACATCACAGATGTAACAGAGTGATTACAGGTCTGGAGCTGAGTTCCAAGACCCACTCAAACCGGACTTGACTTGACTCAAAAGATGTGAGTTTGGTGAAGTTGGTTTTGATTTTGAGTTGACCTTCTGTCAAAAACGTCCGGACCTAGCTCAGCAATGACTACAACCACTAACAAAAACTATCACACTCTCAACCAAAACTTAATAACAACAATAACAAGAAATGATCACATCCTCAACAATTTTTCACACCACAGGGTAGCGTTTGGTTGCACAAGCAGCTTGAAATTGGTCAAGGCGTTGATCTGGTTGAACGCTGGCCAAAAACTCAGCTTTTGGCCAGATTGTGGCGGTTGGACAAAACCTTCATAATCTGGCCAAAAGCTGAGATCTTGGCCAGAAATCAGCTAATTGACCAGATTATGGATGGTTGGGCGGCTGGGAAATCTGGCAAGAGCTGGACCAGCCTTTTAGCAAACAAAAGACGGCCAGAATCACCATCTTTGAGGGTGGTCAAATGAAATACTGTGCAATCAAGGTTGCTTTTTTGCATCCACCTTGTTAGAAGGTGTTCTCACCATGCGTTTTTTTGATCTGAGCTCATGAGAGCTCCCAGAATCCATTCTTTGGTCCAGGAGCTCTTCACAATGTTCCTTGCCATTGATGCCCACACCCACATGGGATGTATGTTGTTATGATCATAGGTAGGGATCACAGAGCTGTCACAACCTGTGACATGTAGGACCGCCAAACCTCTCTTGTATTAGACCACATCCATACTTGTGCTCTTCTCTTCACACTACAATAATATCATCACGTAGTCATTACCGTCCGTTCCCCTCTGTCCTCAAATCAGGCCCCCCAGAAGCAGGCCGTAACATATTGTACCGTGTAACTAGAGACGGACCGGATGGAAAACTTAAAAAATGAAACAAGAAGAAAGAAGAAAGAAAGAAAAGAAGAAGTTGGAAAGAAGTTAATTTTTTTTTAAGTCAAGCTATTATTTTGAAAAGAATCAGTGCCCTATCCCCATATCATCTCAGCACCGCACCACCAACCAATCTTACACCCTATCACCACGCCTCCATTCCAACCACCAACCAACAAGGAGGAGTCCGTCAATACTAATACTCGGCACAATATTGACAACACCAATCTATCAACCCCTACAATGACCACGGCTGGAGATATTAACCGCCTGGCTCAACAGGTGAAAGAGATGAATGACCGCCTAGTAGAAGAAACTAACCGGAGAGCCGAACTGGTAGCCCAACTTCAAGACAAGATTGGACGATGGGAGCAGGCAGAGGCCCGCGTACCCCAACTGGAGACTGGCCAAGATCAACCAAGGCCTGCCCAACCTGCCACGGTACTACCACCAACCCAAAACGCCACCGTAACACCTGCTGCCATCCAACCACCTGTCATGCCCCTGATCAGAGTCGCCACCCCTGATAAATACAAAGGAGCGTGAGGAGCCCTTGCCAAGTCTTATGCGAGTCAAGTCGGCATATCACAGCCCCCATCTACTGGGCTCTGGCAGGCCAGAGCCTACCACTGAC
>MWRH01015937.1:0-11302 GCA_002157025.1 Melampsora abietis-canadensis | reverse complement strand
AAGTCTTAGTTTGGCATACTGAAACTGGTGTAAGCTTGATATGACCAAGAGTGGATGCATACATGACCTTGTTGACACCTTGAACTCATCTCATTTTTTCACCATTAGGCATTACTCAAATCTCCCACTCAGACTGAAGTGCCACTTTGTTGTGCAAAATTTATTGCTTGCAAATATTGGTTGGCGTGTGGCTCAGGTCTGTATCTTGGTTTCTATCAAGCTTTGATTCTTTTGGTATGCATCATTCTTGAAGAAGAAAACTGAGCAATAATAAATTGCTCTTTACAGATCATTTCCATCTCCAAGGGTTCAACAAAATACCAGCTCAGAGCGGGTTTCTGGATTCAAAGCACATCCTGATTACATTAGGTAAGACCATTGAACTCAAAAAAACCTTGCCAGGACTGGATCTGATGTTTGATTTTCATAGATGTCTGGCGGTACATCCCACTCAACCTTTTGTGCTCACGGGGACTGATGATATGACCATCAAACTTTGGGAATGGGAGAAATCATGGGAATCTATTCACGTTAGGAAGCAACTCAATCTGAATATCAATCACCTCTTAGTGAATTGATTGGTATTTTGCACCAATGAGGTCTTCAAACGTCACGCACATTATATCATGAACTTGGCTTTCAACCCCAAAGATTCCAATACATTTGTGTCCTAATGTCTTGATCAAACGGTCAAGGTTTGGTCTCTCAGATCCCAAACTGCGAATTTCACTCTTGATGCACATGAGAAGGGTGTGAAATGTGTAGAGTACTATTGTGGTGGTGATAAGCCTAATTATATGGTCACTGCTGGTGATCATTGGTAGGTGATCTTGTTCACCAATATCATTTAATCAAACCTTGCTACTTGTCTTGATACCATATAGCTCAAGGTCTCAAATTAGATTGCTTGTTTTCCTCCTTTTATTAATACCTTCACAGTTTAACAAGTTTTTATCAAACCTTGTCATGCACTTACTAATAAATTCAACTTTTTTTCTTAGTTTTGTTTCTTGGGCCCCAATGTCCCTCCTTTTTGAAATCATCAATTGATCCGTTCTTAGTCAAGTTTTTTTTGACTCAATTCTTCAAATCAAATTAAAAGGTGAAATATTCATAAGATTTCTTCTTTAGTTTTGATCTCCATTGATACATTCTTATGAGTTTGTATGTAAGTCATTTCTCAACTTATGTCTCCTTTTGATCTTTTGATCTTTCAATACTATCTCCTTCAATGATCAAATAACCTTTGATCAACTTGTTCTCCCAACAAATCAATTTCACTCAACTCTTCAACTTTCATTCTCACCTCTTCCATCTTATTACCTTCTTTCAAGACTTTCAATCTTGAAGTATAAAAACCTCAATTTCTTTCTCTTTTCAAATCAAAACTTATCAAGATTAATTGATCTCTTTTTCAAGTATGTCTTTTTCTTGATCCTTTTTATCCCTTTCATCCCTAATCTTATGATATTAATGGTTTACATCATATTTGTACTTCCTTCACTTTGATCAATCTGTTTTGAAATTTGATTTCTCATTCAAAACTTGGCTCATAGGAAAAACCAATTGTTTGTTTTGAAACTAAGTAAATTCTTTCTATCCTTGAACTGCTCTTTTAATTCCACTTCCCTTACTAATATTTTATAATCATCTCTCCTTTTGGTTTTAACTACAATTGTTCACACCACAGGAATTGATAGGTTTGAAACCCAGTTGAAGAAAGTTGTGGTGACAGAGTCCGCAACTTTCTCCAATCACGGGTTTTGTTTGCAACCAGTACACAATTAGTTTTCTGTACACCCTTGAAAGCCCTCAAGAGCAGGATACATATCTGAAATGGCAGAAGCTGGAGCACTTCTTGACCTCCCTTCTGGACCACTCATCAAAGGAAATGTCATTGGACCCAATATTGCCAAAGTCCGTCAACTCATAATTATCTATTAGTTCCTACTTCCAAGCTGACAGTTTTTTGTACTGGGTTTCTTCAATCAGGGAGGTTTCTAAGGGTGTGTAAGGATATCACTCCTACTCAGGAGTTGACATATTTTGTTTGGTAGAGTCTATCTAGCATACAACCCAGATATCCAAAATTTTGCTGCAATCAAAGTGATTTTGTTGGTCAACAAAAAATCAGATCCAATGTTAGACGAAGTTTCATACAATGTATCAAGAAAGAAGACAAAGCCCAAAAAACACTTAAGCACTCAAATATACTTGAATTGATTGATAGCCTCAAGGATCACAAAGGTCTACCGTCTTGCAACATACCTCCGGCTTTTTATATCATCTTAGTGTATGCTGCTAGTGATGATCTATTTGATCAATTGGGTAAACACATTTGATACCAATGAAGTAGAAATACTCTAAAATTGATATCAATGAGTTTTTGGATTCAGTTCCAGATGTTGGATTGAACAATGACAAAGAATTGATTCACTTTTACTTTTGTCAATTGATGTGTGGCCTAGTGTGTGAACAAACAAATCAAAATAACTTTTGTTTAGCAATCTTACACACCACAACTGTGTGTTTCACTGGGATTTTCACTAGTTCCTGCATTAGTACTTAAACTTCTTCATTTCATGAGGGGAAAGGGCTCTGGTCTCAGTGGGTAAAAGGACCCTTTGACACCCTTTTTTCTTTGATACACAATGACAACTTGGATCTTATGAAGGCGCTAGACTATGAGACAGTAGATATGGAATTTGTTTGAAAGAAGGGTACAAGGTTCTGAGGTGTGGATACTTTGCTCAGTATGGTCTTGAGGGTGCACAGAAAACTAATTGTGTACTAGTTGCAAACAAAACCCGTGATTGGAGAAAGTTGCAGACTCTGTCACCACAACTTTCTTCAATTGGGTTTCAAACCTATCAATTCCTGTGGTGTCACTCTCATAATTGATGTTTGATCATACACCTCCACATCACTCAACAGTTGGCAGTCATGACATCAATTAATCATCAGTCTCCATTTTTATCTGAACATGTGTATCCATCAATGACTTTTTTCAATGTCTGTTTGTAAAATTATCAAATCTTGGTGTCATCCTCCATATATACTACAATGACATTTCAATTTAGATTCATTGATATTAATGTCAATAGAATGAAGTTCTTGTTACTTCCACAATTCAATCAGGACAAGCTTATCAATGAATGTTCTATTTTAATTTTGCTCTAGCTTGGTCCATGAAAGAATATGTGGATTTTGTTAACAATATCAAATTGTGTTATGAAGTCATACCTTCACGCAATGTCCTCACATTGCATAACTTGGATTATAGGTCTTTAAAGAAAACTGGATGCCACTCGTGTTGTCAGATCTCTGGCTTTTGATTATTCCATTGCTTAGCCTGAAGGTGAGTACAAAAACATTATCAAGCAATGACAGATGTCTATCTTCAAACCAATTATACTCAATTGACATATTGTGAAGAATAAGAGACACAGCCTGCTCCTTATCTCCGTTTGGGATGTAATATCAAAGGCCAAAATTAATGTCACCTTCAATACAACAGACATAATTATTAGTCAAAAGGCTATGAACTCTGATGAATTTACATGTCTTCAAACTTCAAATCCACCTGAATTCTCTTCCCTTTTCCTCATCTCACTCATCAACAATTTCTGTGAAATGTCTCACTTCTTGATACTACCAATTTTTGTGAGGTCGACTCGCATGCTGTCTATGATAGGGTAAAGCCAGATCTGTATGAATATGCCGGCACAAACACTGCTGTGATTAGTTTTTACATTGGATGAAGGCATAAGGAGAATGATCGTGAAACTTACCAATTTTTATGGATTCAGTTGTTAGAACAATAGACTAAGTTCAGTCCAGAAACTTTAGTTTGCAGTCCTCTGATTGACATCCTACTGAGTTTCAGGGCGGGCCAGCCCGTCTAAGGTCTAGTACTCATTTTTTTCAAAAAATAAAAAAAATACATCAAGTCGTGGTTTTTCTCGAGCTTCAGTATGTACCAGAATCTGAAAGTTGGGTCCCAGACGCGAGCACCAGATACCGCCACTCATTCGCTCGAATCATCCTCCAAGTCGAAGATATTCAATTGAGAACGCTGATTCAACGTCCAATCTCCTTCATCAGCAGCAAAAAGATCAGTTACACTTCGCAAGTGAGCATTTTCTGCATTTTCTACATACAATCCAACTGCGAGCGAACTCTAGATCCACGACAGATTCCCCGGGCCAGGATGCATCACGCTGCACAAACCTCGTACATACAAACATACCTGAATGATCAAGTTCCAGAGTGTTTGAGGATGGTTCTCACCCTCTGAGTCTGAACCTCTTGGAAGCTTGGCATAATTTATTAATTACGCATGATGATGTTTGTACAGTCAATTTCACAAAGCTTGGCAAGAATTCCACGCCAATTTTCATGGCAGGCAAAAGTTGCCAAGCTTTCTGAAATCGACTGTATTGTAACGACATATGATAAGCGGAATTTCAATTTTCAACTCGCATGCCAGATGTACCCGTTCCTCAGCTCGGAGCTGTATATGCAGCTTCATGTTCAACTCGGGTCAACTCTGACGATCTGTGAGCTCTGTGATGTGCGCTTGCCGATTGTTTTTTTCTTCAACAAAAATCAAACCAGCTCAAATAAGTCGCTCTGCGCTCGAAGCGTGCGAGAAGCAGCAAGGGAGTTAGTTGAGTTTAGGTGTCCCGACGCCCAGTTGAAACTGACTTTGACAGGTGGATTGATCAGACCGTGTGACTATCCCACGGCTATCTTTCAATGGGGTACCGCCAGTCCTCGCCAGTCGCAGCCTGGTTCTTGAGGGAGTTCAGAGCTTATCAGAGTTCACCTGGCAGCTGGATCATTCATTTTTCTTGGCCACCTTTATTCTTGTCACCTTTCTCATCAAAACCATTTCCATGGACCCTGGCACCATGTCTCAATATCTCCCTTCCCCGCCTACCCTCCGAAGTGATCACTTTCTTCTGAGTTTGCCTCAGTCAATCATGAACAGTAAGACTAATCTGTTTTCGTCTTTCTTTCCGACAAAGGTGTTCTGGCAGCAATTCCTGCAAACGTCAATCCATTCGAATGGGGGCAGGAAGTCATCAACAGGTTTCGATTTCCCAAGGTTCCACCAGCGACTTCCTCCGTACTCATCGTCTTTGCAATCATTCACTTCATCACCGCTATTGTTTGTCTAGTCATACTGCTTCGCTTCATCTTCCCCAAATCAGCTATCCAAAAAGCCAAATATGGTTGGCTGTTCAGAAGGATCTATGTGGAAGACGGAGACGGTTATCCGGGTACGCGGACGTATTGTTTACTTTTGTTAATACCAATCATCTTGTATCAAGAGTGAAGCTGATTCTCAGGAGGACCTGAAACATGGATGCCTTCATCAACATTGCATTAGTGGAGACCACAGCACTCATATTACCCAACAGTGGACCTCTCATGGCATGCTTCCAGCTTCTCGCAAGTTGTGTTGCACAAGCGGAAATCGGGCTCACATTGGCCGCCTTCAAATCTTACGACATGGCTCCGAAGTACAGTTTGTTACTTTGGTCAGTCCAACAGCGAAAGCTTTTTCCTTGAGCGACAAGCAATCCCTTATTATCTGACAGTTAGCTTCACATCACTGAAAATGTCATTTTGGTCCTCTCTTCCTTAGGCTCTACGTTTCTTGGCTATTGGCTTACTACGGCTTTTGGGTCACGGCTTGGGCCTCAGTGTACACTCGGTTAGTTGAACAGAGACAAATTGTCCGGCGCCTATGTACATAGCGAATTTCAGCAGAATGAAATATCTGACATGCCTTCTGTTCAAAAATAGGCTGTATACGCAGGAAGCGTACGCAGAAGCACTCAAGACTGCCTCCTTTTACATCAAGCCTCTATTTCTCAATTGTTTCTTTCTAGGCATACCAGCTTTGGTCACTCTTACTCATGTTGGACTTCTTAGTTGGCACATCAGTTCTTTCGTTCGGGAGCGCGATATATGGAACGAGTTGGTCAATTCGCTGAAGGAAGCAGCAAAATTGTGGAACACCTTGAACAAATCGACCAATGCCGCCACCTCAATTTTGAGCGATGCATTGTTCAAGAATGTGAAAGGTGATCGTACTGCGATGGCTTTAGTAGCTCAGACGCGTGATGTGGCGCGGATGGCCGCCGACGTCGAGAAAAACGACCATAAGCTGATCACAAGTTCGCAAGTGATGGCCTTTGCTTGGGGCGTATTCCTTATGATCACCCTATTAGTAAGTCCTATCGCTTTCACAAGTGTCATCAGGTCATGTTCATTACGCACCGCCAAGTAGTCACTAATTCCTGAGGTGTTTGTAGATTTACGCTGCGGCAACTTGGTCATTGATTTCTTTGATCAAGAGTGCTGATACTGAGCCAATCCGTCGGAAACGAAAGATGCAAGTAGGTCTACTCCGTCGACGCCAAAATTCCTTCAACGAAGGCAGTGGGGCAATACCTGTTGATAATGAAGAGGCAAGTATGCTTCGTCGAGGGTTGCGTAAGTCCCTTTATGACCCTTTCACGGTCTCAGAATATGTTTAACGTTGATGAGTTTGTGGATTATGTCACATGTGCTCACACGAATCTTAGGATACTTGACTTTGCATAGCTTTACCATGATTGCTGCCATTTCATATTCGGCTGTCGTCTGTTTTATCATGGGCGCTCACGCTAAAGATATCGTGGTCAAGTGAGTTTGTTGTTCACTGTCTCTTATATAGAGTACGCAATCGTCTCGAAACTTTCTTTCCATTCTGGATGAACATTTGTGAGCCTTGTAATCTGACTTTGTTGATCCACAATCGAAGCGCGCACTGGCGGGGATTAGGTACATGGCTATCTCTAGCCAGCGGTATTTTTATCGCCATGGCAATGTCATTTCAATTTGTAAGCTGTGTTCTCTATGTTCACGCGTCCTATATGACAAATCTTTGTTGGGAAACATTCTCACCGGGTCACTTGTAATCTTTTATCAATGATGGCATAGTGGCGCATATGGGTCGATCTGGACATCATTATCCCCGTTCAAGAAGCACGGAACCAAGAAGAATACGACGCATCTCAGGATATCCCTCTGCGAGGGAAGGCTGAAGATCATAAACTGCAATCGCTCTGCATATCTGATGATTGAAACCTAGCTACATTTTATCGAACTTGTTGTTTGAGTTTGCTACATTCAAGTTGAGCATCCCACATCACTAGGATAACACTCAGAGCCTTGGTCAAATTTGACAGCCTTGCGAAAAAAGGCAATCTTGATCTGGTACTATTCTCTTCATCTGCATGGACAAAATGGCTTTATGGGGCACTTTTTCTACTACCTAAAGTATCAGAGTATAACTATGTGCAAGCTGTGTATAATGGAATCCATGTGCCTCTATATCCACTCCTGTTTGTCCAATATCTGTAATTTTTAAGGCGCGCATATCAGTCATAGTATTACTTTTTTTCAGTAACTCTCAACAGTTCAGTCTTCTCCTTGTGAACTGACCACCGGTGCTTTTTGGCTGTTGTCTTTCTATACACATCTATCAATGCTGTACAAGTTGGTATTGTTTCATATACACACTTCCTTAAATTTTGCTCAAGATTTCTTCAAGGATTTGCTCCATAATCTTTCAATAACAATCTATTTCTCCATATTTATTGATTTCTTGAAAGATTTGCTTTACCATCTTTCAATGTTGGACCAATGACTGAGCCTCAATCTGATTCTGCAGTGTGGTCAAATCTTAAGCATTCAGTCTCAGGCACATCATATCTTCTCACCCTACAAACATGGCTGAAGACTGAGTACAACAGTATGACACAGGTTAGTTTACACTTCTGTGATGGTTGAGAAAATGGTATTCACAATGTCTAGGAATCAATCCTCTTGTAATTACCAAGGAAACAGTACACTTACACCATGCTCATTGTGAGGTAGCACAAATTGAGATTGTTAATTTATAATGTGCTTTACTGTTATGCACATATATCTTTCTTTTGCTTACATCACTAATACTATGACATCATGATTTTGGGTTTGCTTGAAAGCACATTGATCATTTGTACCTTTTTCTCTTTATCGAACTCAAACTCATTGTTTGAACAATCTTTGTTTTACTCTGATTGTTTTTATTGTCAATCAAGTGTGTTAGCTTTTATAAAAACCTAATAACCTAAACCTCACAGGTGTGAGTTGTTGTTGTGGTCTTTTATTTTAGTTGATGGAATAGATATTGAACTCAAATTCATTGTTTGAACAATCTTTGTTTTACTCAGATTGTCTTTCTCTTTGATCAAGTGTGTTAGCTTTTATAAAAAGCTAATAACCTGAATGTCACAGGKTCTTTGTTTGTTTGCACCTTGACATGCTCACACCAATCACTTTCTGTAGAGTGTGGATATAACCTACAAACAGGTCTCAGAGTTAGGCATACAATTGCCTTTGCCAAGAGGTTCAGACAGCAAGAGCATTAAATGGGCTCCTGTGTTCATAGTTCCATTGACAAATGGTACATTTTTGATGGTCTATTATTATTGGATCCCAGTATATACATCCCCCTACTTTGGTCCATGCACCCCCTGAAAGCCTAAGGGGTTTTAATCAAGCCTCAGGCCAGACTTAAATAGCCCTTTGCAACTTGGGTTTGACACCCTAGGAGCAAGGGATGAGCTTAGACCTGCTTATGTTACACCTGATTTTCAGTTACAAAAATGAACAATCTTCCCATTCCATGGTTCACAATCACACTCAAACTTTTGACAGAAGAAAGAGTAATCAATTACCACTGAACTTTTAAAAAATAATTATGCCAAGCTGTGAGAGAAACAATAATTGAGCTACATAGATTGAAAAATGGTATAGACACAAACATCTGTAAAAGGTTGCTATGCTCAGCCTGAGATTTTTTCACACCAGAGAGCAGTAATTCCAACGGGCTATCGTTGGATTTGAAAACATCAGGCAAGAGAATCCAGCTGTGCTTGGATGAGGTAAATATGACAGAGCTCCAGTTTATTGAGGATCCAGTTGTGTCAATCAAAAGTGGAGTTTCATTTTGTAGGGAGTCAAACCTGAGTTTCAAAGGGATTTGTTAAGTCTGGCCTGAAGCTTGACCAAAACCCCTTGGACTTTTAAGAGGGTGAATGGAGCAAAGTAGGGGTGTATATACTGGGATCCTGATTATTAACAAAAGGATTTGATGATTCATACTTGCTACAATGTCCTAAAGTGCTACCAGACATTGTGGCAAGTTGCCAGCACATTGACCTACACTTGAGTCTGAACTTTTGCATGAAGGTAGAACTTGAATTGTATGCTTGAATCAGCCTCAGAGCCTCAATGCCATGACAGATGAGGTGTGATAACATCCTCTGATATCCATAGCAAACTGTCTACAAAGTTTCACCAGAATTGGGCTCTATGATAGAGGGCACATGAGTTTGACTAATGTTATTTTCTTTATCTTCAATAATTGCTTGGTGAACAACCTTGACATGTGTGCTACAATACAACAAATCTTGTCATTCCAAACATTCCTGGCACCTCCCTTCATGAAAAACTGTGTAAAAGATGCAAGACAATTTAAGTAGATTGATGAATCATAATAGGGAAAAATATGGACTACTTACCCTCTTAAGTTGAATCAAAAGAGGGACAGTTCATGTTGAGTTGCCTGGTAGGCATTGAGTGGTTTGATGGTATGTTGTCCCACATGATACACAATTTGATTAAGGAGGTACGTACACTCTTTTTGAATTTTCTTGTCACCAAATTTCAAGCAAGCTCAAAGATGAGCCAAAACTGTTGTCCAATATAAGGTCGTTGAGCATTTCTTTTCATGAACAAAAGTCAAGAGAGCTGAGGCTTTGAGTCAAACCATGAGTACTATTGGTGATCAAACTTGGGCACTAGAGTTGAGGTCAAGGAATCCAAAGCAACCACCTGAATCATCACCAAGCTCACTTTCTCTCCTTGATCTCTCTCAGTCACAGTCTGATCATCCCTTCTGAGATGGAATTTCAGTTTTATTTGTTTTGATAGTGTTGTACAAACTTGTATGCAAATATACAAATATGCCATTGAGCACTGTTTTAATAAAAAAAAAACACCTTATATTGGACAACCATCTCTAACTGTCTTGGACAATCCTCAAGCTTGCTTGATTTTTTTTGACAAAAAAATTGAAAAGAGTGTACTTTGATTCTAGACAGATGTGAGCTGAGGAGTGTCCAAACCGGTTGAGACCCTACTGCCTGGTTTGAGTAATGTAAAAGTAACAAATGCAACAGTAATGTACTGCCCAATTATGAAATTTGACTGCATGGTTTCCCAAATTTGGCTTGAACATGCAAGAGAGTACCAACAGAAACCGGGTGTTGGGGTTTTTTCAAAAGTGGGTGAAAATGGGTGTGATCCTTTCTACAGACAAAATTTAAGATTAACAAATTCCCTCTGACTTGCGCACCCCTTGCAGAGGGGCTTATGACATCCCCCAAGTTTGGCCTGAGACCAGCAGGATTTTCAAGCACTTTTGCTCAAAACCCCATTTTGGGGGTTCTAAACATCACACAAGGTCATAAAAAAGTGATAAAAGTTCTGTAGAAGCCTTGTACACAAGCTTGTCCCACTTTTGGTACTACCTTCCTTGAGAAAAGTGCCTTGTTTGTGCTATTGTAAATCAAGGTCTTATCACAACTTGCAATACCTGAACCGCTCCGCTCCAAATATTGGTTTTGGAGCGGGTTTGGGGTCTGCTATGAACTCCACAATTCATAGTGGAGCCTCCACACCAAATCCAAAACGTGGGGTTTTCCATGGCGGAGCAACCACAACAAAATGATTTGAGACATTGGGGTCAAAATCTTGCAATATATCACCAAGTACTGCAATATTGTGCAAAATATAGTGGCTGTGAGTTATTTGCTCCCCAACCTTTGTGATATTTTTCTACCCTACATAGTGATTTTTTTGTGTATCAATTTATAGAGCCTGCTTCAAAGCGCAATGAAAATAGGTCAAATGTCATTGCGGTTTGAAGCAGTTTGGGTATTGCAACTTAGTAAGTCAGACCCGCCACACGCGCTTGACCCCTTCAATATCACATGAGCTTGGAAGCCAATTTTCCCAAAATCTACAAGTGGTGACAGGACAAAACTGCTCCAAGGAGACACAGAAGATCTTGGAGAAGCTCTTCTCAATTTTTATGACCTTGCGCAATGTTTAGAACCCCCAAACTGGGGATTTGAGAAAAAGTGCTTGAAAATCCTGCTGGTCTCAGGCCAAACTTGGGGCCTATGTCATAAGC
>KZ122381.1:11099-25151 GCA_002157025.1 Melampsora abietis-canadensis | reverse complement strand
TAAGAAATCTGTAGGTTTAAAAACAGTAGCTGAGGCTCTTGTTCACCTGGTTCAAGATTAGGGAAGTTCAGGTTTGAATTGAAAGTGGGTAAGGCCTGGTTGGTTGCTGTGGACCTTGCAGGGGCATGCTTTGAAATTGCCTACTTGCGCATGCGCAGGTTGTTCAAGGGTCTGGGTAGTTTGGTAGCTCAAATTGACCTTCATGAGACCTGAAGATCATGGTTTTCATGAAGGGGGTGATTTTTACATACAGTTGCTCCAGTCACCTCTCAACCACAGGCCGGCCCCAGGACCCAAATGCTTGGGGGTCCTGTAGTACCATGTAGTTGTGTTTTGGCAAAGGTTTTGAGTTTTGAGTTTTGATTGCAGGTACTTGAGTACTCCATATTAGGTACTTAATTACTTGATGTTAGGTACTTAAGTCCTTAATGTAATCAATATCAGGTACTCAAGTGGTTTGAAAAAAAATGGCTGAGCCAATTGTATCACAGAGTCATTTGTGATTTAAACCAACCTTCATTAGCCCATAAATGACTACAGGGCCAAGATTGGGGATACTTTTTGATTCTGAGCATGGCATTTACCTTGAATTAACCCATTTTACTCTATCATTATTAGAGAGATAAAGAGAAACAGGGATCCAAGATTTATTGATAGATTTTTGACATTGTAACCATCATTCACACTTGGTCTCATCCAAGATGCCAATTGTAAACTTGTTATGGAACTGGAATCATGATTTTTCAAGGGTTTCAACTTGCTCTGTTTCTTTGAGCCTTTGCACAGTTACTCCATGTTTCTTTCTTCCAGAACGGCTAAAAGATCTTCCTGGCTTCCTTCTCTTTCAAGAGGAAATTCATCATCCTCAACATCTCCTCATTGGTCCACTTTGTGATCACTTTTGGTTTATGAACATCTTCCTTCTTTCTTCAAGGCATGTCAAGGGCAAGGGATTGGATTGGAACTGGTAGTCAGAGCAAGTGTATGTACAATTCTTTTGCATCTGACCAAAACCTTGCATAAAAATTCACATCTTCCACTTCTACATCAAATCCAGCCAATGTGGGATTTCACAAAATCCAATTCTATGGCAAGAGGCAGTTCAGCCTGCCAGAATTGAGTGAAACGGTCAAGGCTTGTAGACCTGCAGGGTTCACACTTCACCATTTTTGGAAAAGTTTGTACCAAACGGCTCAACACCAGGGTGTAAACTTCCAACTTCCTTGAGGTGTACGCCTGAGTAGTTGGCTTGGTCAGCCTGCAGGGTTAACAGCAACCAAGCAGGGAATTTCACTGAGCAATTCTGAGCGCCAGGCAGACTCTTGCCTCAAAAATCCTACTCAATTTTGTCAAAGTGTTCTGTATATAAGTCTCAAGGTCTTTGAGAAAAGAGACAAAAGAGGGCCAACCATCATCAAAACCCAGAACAAATAAAATATTCTTTGAACTTAGCCCTTATCTCACCTGCTCTCACCTAATGTTTTTGTATGACTCAAATGATGTAGATTTTTCAGAGTTGGTCTGGAGGTCTTGATCTTGATGTCTCATTTTAAGGAGACCAAGATTTGAAAAACAGAGAACTGGAATTCATGTATAGATCAATAACAAAGGTTCTAGTGAAGTTATCACTTCTTCAAAAAGAACAAGATATGCCTACAATTGAAACCTCCTTGCACTCAAAAAACAAATTGTAATTCTAACATTTCACTAGAATCAAACGGAACTTCTGCATGCGGAAAGCAGCATGAGATTATCCTTGTAATTATGGATTTGTGTTTAAGACTGCACCAAAGACAACAAAGATAACTATGGCCTTGATAAATTGATTTCTTCAAGAGATTGAAGGTCTAAATTTATTTTGCAGATTCAAAAGTCACTTGTCCATCAGCTCATAAGATTCCTCACACCTTCTTTCCACTGGAATTGATTTAGCTCGCATGGTTCTTGGTTGTATGAAAGGCATTGAGCAAAATTAGCTCACTACACCCCTGACATATTATTCTTGGGAAACTGCAGCATAAGAGAAAAGAATCTAGCAAAACCCGCGAGATCCAAAGGGGTGCAACTGACATTCTAACCATAACTTAAATACAAGCCCTAATTGAGAGGGCAGTAGGTAAAAAATTTCTTTGATAACCGACTAAGATTAGTTAAAGCGGTATGAAAAATGTTTTCTGAATAATGGTTTTTGGTGGAGATGACCAACAAAATCAATATAAATCTCCTTGGGGACACAAAAGATGAGAATACAACTCACAGATAAGAGTAGATAGAGCACCGTATAGTTTCCGCTGTGCTTTGCCCATTATCAGATTGGATTCTTGACATTAATTTTTTGTACCTATGTTACTCTTTCCACTTTCTGATCAAAAATAACTCAGTTCTGGCAACCTCAATTCCCGTCTGTCAAAACTACGTTGCAACTTGCAAGTATAACTAGTCCAAATATGATATCTTCGCCCGCAAACGAGAAACGCGTTTGGAAGCGCGTTTTTAAGCGTGTTTGATAGCGCGTGGGTGTATGAACAATGTTTGCCTTCTGATCAAAGCTAAAAACCTATTGAATGACGATCTAGTACTTCCAAGAGGTAGAGCTTTGATCCAGTTCGGTCGGTTATCACGCATGAATTGTATTATGAACCAGGCGGCCACACGTTCACGTTCTTTGTCAGGCCTCGATTTAGACAACCACATAACGGTATCGTGGTATACGGAGTGAGGGTCCATATTTTCAAGCAAGGGGTTTCCCGTTGGAGTTTGGTCTCTGGAATTTTTGACCATTTTTTCGAGATCCAGTTGACTGCATCAAGAACATCTCTCTCCATGTTCGTATATATACCTTTCGAAGAAGTGAGTTCAGATCAGACAGTGATCATAACTAGGTAATCATTCCAAAGCTTTTGCATATTGTTAATCAGAAATTCCCTTTGATGTCCGTCGGTATGATGTTCCAAGATTGAGTTCTTGAATTCTTTCATGTGAGGCTGGTGTGTATTGATCAAATTGTGCACACGTGATTTGTGATTTGCGAAGTCCCACCTGTTTAGCTGTTGAAGAGACTTGCCTTGACTGATGAATATCCTAGACTCATCTCTCTCAAAGGCAGGGATACCATGATGGGTCTTTTGCTGGTAAGGTTGAAAATCTACGTGAGAATTCGGCCTTGGCCGCTTGAGACTTTGCTGTTCTGATCTTGCAGAGCTCATCCACACATCTTGTGAAGGTAGCTTTGTGTCCTGAGAAGTCTTGATGTCTTGGTCTTGGTCCAAATACAGTTCATCTAGACCGCTCGAAAGGAGGGTGTCAGTTTTGGATATCCTTGAATCTGCATCGCGAGATCTCTCAAAAGAGAGAAAACTATACCTTTCAAAATCGGCCGTATGTACAACTCCGAAGACCAGTCTGAGCCCCTTTTCGTCTCTGAGATAGATGCTGTGGGATCAGCCTTTGCAGCGGTGAATTTTTCCAAACAAAAATTAGTCAAGGATTATTCTTTGTCTTGATCGCCGCGACACTGAGGATTGGTTTCCTGACATTCTCGCCATATCCACCGCGCATATTTTAAATCGGCGTGACATGTCCAGCAGAGCTAGTCGGGATGTTCCTAGTCGATGCAGTCGATGATCCTAGGCTTAACTCGTCAAAGAGTTTGCTGACCGAGTGCTCATTGAGTGCTGGATCGCGACTGGTTGGAGCAAGGTGGGATATATCCCAACCACCCATAGCTGTCAGTGATATTGGCCAGTTGAGCATCAAGGCCATTGTCTGGCACGCTTTCTTGTTGAAGAAATACATGATCGGGTGGCGAATGCTCGATCTGGGATACTTGTTCTTCTTAATTAAATACTTTTGGGACTTGAAGGGGTTGGCAAGCTAAGTGCCGTCCGTACCAGTGTCAAGTGCTGCGAAGCTAGCATCATAACCAGACGCGTGACTCGCAAAGCATCAGCGCTTGATGCAATTCATCACTTGTCAGTGCATGTAGTGGGCTCAAGTGTGCTCACCTGCTTTTGAGACTTAGCTTAACAAACGAGGGACGCCGCGAGAGGGGCTTTGTTAAGCTAAGTTTAAGACCAAAGAACTCCGAAGTTCTTGTCCACATCTCTGTCCTGAGAAACCTCATAGATTTACGCAGTGAGCAAATATTTATTCCTTCCTATACATAGAGCCTTTGCGAATAAAGTGGGCGTTAGCGATTCGACGGGGAAATGTAAGGGCTAAAAAAGTGCACACAAGATACAAACTCCAAACTCAACCAAGTCCCTCGTCAAAGGCCCGAGGCTTGAGCGAGGATGGAAATCACTTCGGGTAGGCAGAGATGTTTCAAAAATCCAAAATGTTTCATAGATTCTCGGCTCTTCGATTGTCGCACAGCTGATCAAATTGAAGCTCTGGAGACAACATATGAAGAGCTCCTTTCAACAATGTTCAATTATTACCGAAGGAATGGGAGGTGTGTCACTGGTCAAGTCAAGCTCCAATTCGTTATAAACTGCGTGCTCTATACCTGATAACAGCTTCAGTGAGCTAGTTTTTAGAGTTTAATTTGTTAACGACCTGACATGGTAGTTCTTGAAGGAGTGGAACTGGCGGAGATCGTGAGGAAGATGCGAAACAGGAGAAAATACTTTGAAGCTAAAGTAATAATTAAGAGCGATAACTAAACATGATCAGGACCATCGATAGTTGGAGTCACAATGTCACGACCCGCATTGGATGCGCCGCATCTCTCTAATCCACATACAGGTCTGATGCCCCTCATTTTCAAACGTGCCCGCATTTTAAATGGGACGACTTGGAGCCTGGACCTGTGATCTGGAGTCTGGACACAATTCGGCACAATTCTTATGGATGAAGTTCGAAATCGAACACATTTCCCATTGACAGTGGAAGACTTCCTGGAGAATTTCAGATTTGCCTTCACCTGTCGCCACATGAAGTCCAGTATGTGTCACCAGTCTTTGACGCGGTGCTTTGAATGAGAAGACCGATATCCTCCGATGAAGAAAGCTTGCCAAGCTTTGTTCAGAAGTCAGTCGAAAATCATTTGATACCATGAGATCATCAAACAAAGATTGGAACGTTTTTCCTTTTTTTGAAAAAAAACTTCCTGACGATCGATGCTTTATAAATTTTTGTTTGTGTCGCTTCAACATATGCAAATCCACACATCCACCCTGCAATCATCTTCCGAAAATTGAAATCGATTTGCTTCTGACGTTGAGCATCCATATTGTTCTGTAGTGCAAAAGAAAGTAGGCAATTCTAAAAGCTGATTTTCATTTACGAACCAAAAGAAGGCATGTTTTGGCACAATCAAACGAAGAAACGATCCATTTTAATCTGTTTGATTTTGATTTTTCTAATTATATTGAATTATCTTGAGAATCTACATTTTGAGGATGATGATAAACTGATTTTACCGACTTGGATAGTCAACCATGCAGGATCATTGTAAGAAATCAATTTCAAAATATAAAGTATAGATGAAATGCTCTTACAATATACATTCTCTGTTTGAATCCAACTATAATAGGTCACCTTATCATACTACAAAATCATATCCGACCTTACCAGAAACATGCAAAATTTTAATGGTCTGTCAACTACAAAGACATGGTAGTAGATATCCCACTACTCATGTTTCGACCAAAATTCAAACAGCTTTAAATAAGTTGAAAAACGCAGTACCGAACGATAATACGTTCAAATTTATTCAAAATTATAAGTTGAGTTACTTTTACTCAATTCCATAAGGACCTGATTGAACAAAATCTATGTTGCTGAGTTGTTTCGAATTCTTTCCAGGTATCATCTCTTGGAGAATTCATTGAATGAATTTGGTAAAAATGAAAGCCTACAATCTGGTAAAGAATTCAAAAAAAGATATTCAAGTTTATTTTCAAGCCAAAACCGGAGCGAAGATCAATTGAATTCATCAGTAATTTTTATCAGGGCTAGTTCTTCAGAGAGAGTAGTAGAAAGTTCAAAGAAGTTTTTGATCGGGTTGGACCTCGAGCCGAACGTTGAATACAAAGAATCTGACATATTGGTTATTCCAGAAACGTTTGGAGTAAGTATTCTTGGAATCTTGATCAGGCAGTCTTCTGATTTCAACTCTTTCTGACGGGCAATTGTCCTGAATCGCTTTTCCAGAGTAACAACAGTTGAGTAAAGCCAAGAGTTTCGAAGACTTGAAATCTAATTATCAGAACTGAAGTCTTGTACCATCTTGCCCTCTCCAAAGCATTAGACGATAATAATTGTCCAAATTCGCCGGATTTAGGTTTCTCAAATCAGTGGTTAAATTTCTTCACAAGACCAATTATAAGAAGATTGAATTCTAGAGCGATTGGACTGAACCTTGATGAAAATGATGTAGTTTCTTTGATGCAGGTATCTCTTTCAACCTTCTTTCTGTGTTGTCAGTTGATAGAGTGAAATTAAATTGCTTCTTTGAACTCTGTTTTCTTTGTGTTAGTTATGTTGCTTTGAATCTCTTGCGGATCAAAAATATAGTCAGTTTTGTAAACTTTTTGAAAAATCTGATTGGATCGGTTACGGTAAGCGCTTCCTTGATATCTAATCGGCTTCAAGTTTTGAGATATTGAGGAGATTGACCTGAATGAAATCGATCGATTTTCAGAATATTATATTGATCTAGAAAAGTTGAGTGCATATTTTAAGTAATCAAAATCAGCGTTTATATTTCAGGTGATCTCAAATGATTCTATTCAGGCTTTACAAACATGGATATGGAAATCAACTTGGTGCAGTCCAAGGGTGAGCATATCCACTTATCCATGATGATGAATGAGATATACGAAGAGATATCAAAATGACTGTTATCGTGGTTTTAGTGTGGGTTACGTTGCTGAGCTTCTTTCTCGACTGACTGGAAATGCCAGTCATGTTACAAACGATAAAACACAAGTTAAGCCTGTCATATTTTTCAGACTTCTAAAACGGGGTTCAATCATCCATTGATCTTGATCTTGTCGGCTTAGGTTAATCATACTTTAGATCAATCTGAAGAAACATTCCCATTAAACCGCAATGTTTATTTGGATTTCTCACATGATAATCAGTCTGAGTTACCCGTTTTTTCCCTTATCTCGCTGCAATCTCTCAAAATTAGCTTTGCATTGCTGAAATTTGTTTTTTTGTAGGATGATTTCGATTATATCTGCTTTGAGAGTCAAAATTGAACCACTTTTATCACCTCACGGTCCTCCTTTATCAAACAGAGAATGGAGAATGAGTTCAATGGTACCATTTGCTAGTAGATTGACTTTCGAGAAGGTACATTGTGATGATAATCCCCATGATAAAATTCGAATCTTATTAGTTGAGTGACCTTAAAACTTGATTTATGTAATTGTTTTCACTTGTTTTGTCCTTGATTCCTGATTTTTCCAATGACACTGGGCTTTTAGAATGACGATTTGATACCATTGAAATCTTGTGAAGGTCATAAAGCTGGATTTTGTGATTTGGATTCATTTGTCAAGTCTCAAAATTTTACCAGAAACAATGGAAACTGCTTATATGATTTAGTATGTTCCTCTTATCTTCACCTTTTTCAATTTCCACTGTTTATGTTTCTTTCTTTTTGTGATCACTTTGGAAAACTGATTTGAAATCAAATTTCATCATGATATTCTTTCAGTGTGGATATGAACCGTTGAAGTCCAATTCAACAGATTGAAACAATTACAAAAAAGTTGTAAATTTCAACTAAGTTTCTATGCTGCCTGATATAAAAGAAAATGAATTCGTATGTCTATGAATGTTATCAGATTGACTCAAGCTTTGTGTCTTATCAATCCAGCTTTTATCATGAAATTTCATTGATCCTATCATCAAAGCTCTGAAATGGACAAAACCCAAGAAGTCCATAGCAGACACTACAGTCAAAATCACGCAGATAAACAAGTGAAAGGGTGTATTGTGTGGTAGTTAAAGGTGGACCAAATTGGAACAGGTGGGGGCGGTGAAAGTCTAGCTATCCTACATCAGATGAGATTATAGAGAGACAAATCTACCCAGCACTTCCGTATCTACCAAAGCAACTTTTAGCGAAACTCGCGGAGTGATACAACTCACACATCACACGTCTGACTGGGTCAGAACTCGTCCAGGCTCCCTCTCCAATCAGAAAAATGTTGCAGCACTTCCATGGGAAGGTACCTCACGAAGGCTCCACAACTTAAGACCAAGGAAAGGCAAAGGAAAAGCTGGGTTCCAGAGGTACTAGACAACAAGATGGCGCGGAGCATACCCCACGGATTGATAGTATATCCCTGGAAATGGAAAGGTAGCGGCTGCATTCTCAGGCGCGACAGTCCCTGGATCCGCTTGGCATAGGTAGCATGTAAAGATTCAACTTTTTCAGCTACGAGATGAAAATAAAGCCATCCGATGGACAGACAAAGTGATCCACAGGCGTATTTATCTAGTATTTATGCGGCAACAAAACAATAAGAACGCAGATAACTCTACCTGATCCTTCCCACTGATAAGGGTATAGGCCAATTGACCCTCAAGCTCATATCTGGATAACTCCAATTGCGCAAAACAGTTTCAGTACCAAATCAAGAGATTATGTAAAAGTGCAACTTGCCATCAAATGGGAATCACAACTGAACACAACGGATATCTAGTAGCATCGAACAAAAGATAATGACCTTGTTTATAATCATTTGATTGGCTTTATCGAACAATCGGGCACGTTACACTGTTACATCAGGTGAGTCAACCATAGGGGTATTTTTATTTGTGTGTTTGCTTTTCCTGGGCCATCCTCTCAATCTCTCTGAGGATGGATCTGCCACAGCTGACTTAAGCGAGATGGTCGGCTGAACGGTTCCATGCAAGCCCGATTGAGTGCTTAACATTGCTTGACCGCATGACTGGAAGAAAGAGGTCAAGGGACACTTGTGCTTTCGTAAACAATATACAAATTGGAAAGAGTGCGGTCAAAAAGTACTATAAATGAAACGTAAGAATCATGAATGACTCTTCCTCCTTCAATCATTCTCAGTTTTTGACAACCGACAAGGAACATTGATTGTTTGGAATTTGTTGTATCATGATCACTGGAAATTTGAAAATAGATCTCATATGGACATTGCAATGTTTTGATCTGGTCAATGTAAAAAGTTGCTTGCAAATTCTGATATTAGATATTTTTCAAGAATTACTGCCATTGATATTGAGTATACATATCCCTTGGCAAGAGCCTCTGTGATGATACGCTTAACAGAGGTTTTTGCCAAAAGTCGTATACTCAATGTCAACAATGAACTTGATTGAGATATGAATAATGAGAAGCTCATTCATCATGATACCAAATCTGGAGTTATCCTTTTGATTCCAAAGTAACAACTAGAGAAACATGGGGATGAGCTTAAGATATTTTTTGTTTTTGTCTTTGTTTTTGTCACATTTTTGAGGTTTCTTTTTCTTGCCGAATGTGATTGTGCTACTATTTACACAATATATCACGAGAATCAATGATCTACGTCAGATCAATTATACAAAAGCTTAAGATGAAATATAGTGAAATGTGCTAATTCTTTCTTGGTCTCCTGATGTATTTTCCTCTTTTCTGACATAAGAGCTCTTGGTGAAAATGATATTGAATGAACTGCAAAAACAAATTGTTCACTTTAAAATGCTCCAGGAACCTTAAACAAGAAAAGTTACACGCTCTTCATATGCATTATATATTCTGAACGCGGAAAGGTAAAAAAATGAATCCTGAAGTTTGCACCCAGATTCTATTATTATACATTTACACAAATTCTTTCAATCTCGGTCATCATAAATCAAAACTTATCCAATAAAAGAGTAAGAATTATCACAGAAGGGACATAACAGATGTGAATCTGCTCTACAATGCATTCTGATCACCATATCTACTAATCTTTCTGCTCGGGTTCATTATTATCTTCGTTACCTGGTTCAGGATGAGTAGACCTAATCTGAGGTGGTAAGGATTGTGAATATTCTATTGACATCAGCGATGCTTGTGATTCTTCTACTACTGGTGATTCATCGATTTGAGAGTCAGGAGCTACTTCCTGCTCGACAACTGAAGCGTCAGGCATCGCCACATCTCCTTGAGCTACTGGGGTCTCGGAACTATTGGAGCTTTCAGGTACCGGTTTTACACTTTTCTTGGATATGAAACTAGAAAGTGATCGACTAGTTTTAGCTGGATGATTTTCGGGTTCCTTTGGATTATCTTGATCACTTTCATTTTTTCGTTTTTTAACTTTCTTTTGTCCTTCTGGAACAGATTCAGTTGTCTTAGGTGGTAATCCGAATAATGTAGACTGTCGTGTTTTGCCTTTGGCCACACTTCCGGCAATTGCACCACGTTCATCAACGTGATTGAAGAATGCGCCTGGTTTTTTAAGGGTAGGCTGTTTTGAACTTGTGGTCTTAGAGCTGAATGGGTTAGTTGTAGGAGGGGAATTCGGATTCAAACCAGAGACTTGTCGTAGAGCCTTCTTTGCAAATGGGTTGGTAGCTAAGAAGCATATGTCAGAACATAGAGCTCAGTACTTTAGCGTTGTCGAGCTCAAGAGTCAACGAGACTTACAAACGCTTCTCGGAGCAGCGGCTTGACTAGTCAAGTGGTACTCAGAGAGCCTAGGAGGCTGTTGTATTGTATCGCGACTTTCATCAAAAGTTGCAAAATCCGAATGGGTTAAATCATCTGCTGTCTGCTCATGTGCCCACTCATCATGCGCGTCGCCATTGTCTGCTTCATCTTGATCTTCCATCTCTTCGTCTTGATTTTGAATTTTCTCAGGCATTGGATCTTTGAAAACATTTCCTCGACTGAACAAGCTACCTCCACCGTGGGAACGTCCATTCGATACCGTACTCTCGAAAGGTTTATCAAACATTTCTCTGTTCCTCCCTGGATTTCGCCCATTAACCGATGGCTTAGATCCGGTGATGATGTTATAATCTGCCAGGTGTGCATATTTTGAGACCCGTTTGTTCGGATCCATACTAACTTGTAGCTCTTTCGACTCTTTAACTTTTGTGATGCGATCTTCAAGTCCTACTAAATTGAAGAATTTAGATATCTTGCTTGCCGCTTCTAGTGAGTTGATATTCATCAACAGATTAGCATAATCTAATGCTCTTTGTAATTGTGGAGCTGGAGTATGATTACAACTCGATTGCATGAGCTTTAGTAATTGTTTGTCCAGTTCGACCTTTTGGGAGTCTAGATTTAATTTCGTTGAATAATCGTCCGCATTCGTCAGATCTGAGTGATGATTGTATAAGATAGATCCGCGAAGATGGCTGTATGGAAGAAAGCAAGAGTGAGAAATTTGCAAAAAAAAACATAAGATGCAAGAGGATGTATGACCAACCTTTCTTCCAATTGGCCCTGAGACTCATCCATCCGTACAAGTGGCATCTGCAGATCGACCTCCTGGACGATTGGGGTAGGGAATCCGGGTTGAGTTTCTCCACCCTGATAGAGCCGAAATGGACGAAAACGATGAGGTCAGCTTCGAATGTTGACGCAGTATACTGAATTGTGCAGAGGAAACGACTTACCTTCAATGTTATGCAAGAAATCTGACTCTCGGAGACTCCGATCGGCCAATATACCCGCTTTAGATGTCCATCTGACTTGGGCAGTTCGTTGGTATCAAGTACCGGAACCCATCTTCCTTGCTTTGGTCGACGCGCCTTGTCTAGGAACGATAAAACACCCGAAGAGGTGAAGCAGGCTGGTATAGAGTGTTGTGCGGTGAAGCCGATCCACGTCAAGATCGTCTGGTCATTAGACAATGGCATCAAGCCTTCTTGTATGATCTCGAAGGTATCCGTGTCCATCATGGTGTAATGGAGTGAGCTAGAAGAATCGAGTAGACTACGATGAACGACGAAGACCCATTCGTTACTACAGGCTAGACTGATGATTTGTTGACCAAGATTCCAGATGTATGATTGAATACCGCTCCCCTTGAAGAATCGTACATAACCTTTGTCGGTACCCACAACGACTGAGCCGGATCCAGTGATTCCATCTGTTCCAAAATCTTCATGTTCTTGTGTAGCACCGCCACAAGCTAGACAAGTCACACTTTCGCCGTGAGGTAAAGTATACTGCCAACTTCCCCCGTTACTGGCCGTGATTTCCCCAAGTTGAGCGAAGCTCATACCTTCGGTAGCCCAATTTTCATATGGATCATACCGAATCAGGGACTCCCCTGTTGATGACTTAGTAGAACGAGAAGCGAATGCGACTCCCAATTCGCTCATAGAGCAGAGACTGAAAAGTGATCGATCGGTAAAGTGATAACGGGGCCTCTTCCCTTGATCATGGAATTCGACAGTGACTGAATTTTCCATGTCTTTCTCGAGAACATGAACTAGACCAATAGAGTTGAACGCCATATACCGTCTTTGAGGGGCAGTAGAACCAGGTTGGGATCGAATCTTAGTCGCTCCAGACTGAAATGGAGCTTGTCGACTAGCATCTCCAATAGATTTGCGATGTGATGTACTAGACTTTGAATATTTAGTACTCCGACCTATATGATCTGAAGTAGATTGAAAACCGGCTCGAGGAGCTTCATCGATAGCCCACGCGTCGTCATCGAGTTCATCGCTGTGAATATCGAATTCTTCAGGCTCCATTGGATTCGGTGATAAGCCACGATCTCTTCCGGAAGGTAAAGACCTGTTTATTGAGGGATTTGTGTGCTTTAAGGGAATGGACGGATGATCCCGATGCGGAAAGATAACTTCATTCCATGTCATAATCTGACCTTGATGCTCCCCCATAACGAGCGCGTTTCCATTAGGCTTCCAACAGATTGAAGTGATGGATTCTACTGCTTCTTCTTTCACATGACAAACATATTGCCATTGTCGAGCGTCCCAAACAATGACTAGACCGTCCATGAAACCAGTCGCCAAATAAGTCCCATTGGGCGAAAAGGCCATGCTAGTGAGAGAGGCCTTGTGATCTTGAAGTGCGCTAGGTAGCTTAGTATTCGAGATACCATGAAGTTTCACAACACGACGTTGTTCCCATAACTCTCCCTGTGAATTGGCTTTGAAGATGGCGAGGCCTTCATCGCGAGTTGGGACGATGAAGTAATCGCCAGAAGGATGCCAAACTGCTTCGATACTTGTCAATTCTTCGGGCGTGATGGAAGCTATGACGTTGGCAATAGTTTGAATACATTCAGTTTCATCATTGTTTGCATTTGTTGATGTTTTCCAAATCCGAAGTGTTCCGTCACAACTAGAACTAATGAGTAAATTCGAAGTAGGTGACCAAGCTAAAGATTTTGTTGACCTAGTATGACCCGTCAGTAATTGACATTTCAAAGGCTGAGCTACATCAATGATCTTGATTATCAATTCATCAGAGCACACAGCCACTTTCTTGTAATCTCTTGAAAACCTGACACATCGTGATGCAAGTGAGGATCGAGCGAGAATTGAATGAAAGATAACTGATTGATTTGGAGAAGGAGCGTGTTTATGTAGAACTACTTCGCCTGCATCAGAACAAGAAACCAGAAATTCCGGCTACATATACCGTTTGTTCATCATCTCAGTATTCGTGTCCGATCTCATGATGGCATGGAAATTGTATCTGATTGAATGTGTCGCTTACTGAACAATCCAAGCGTGTAACAGGGTCCTTATGATATTCAATCATTGCCAAGCATTCTAGAGGATCATTCACATCAAGGCAACGCATACAATCCGATCCACTGGAATAAAGATATCTGGTAAAACAGGCAATGGCTCAGCATCCATTTCTTGGTAACAGAAATCAATACGAAGTTAATAAGACTACATACCCACCTTGCATCAGGAGTATATCCTAGAAAGACAGCCCCTTCCGTGTGAAGGTACATATACTTCAGCGAGTCTGACATCGTTTGAAACTACTCTTGATATCTGATAAGTTTCTCGTATGAATGTTGATGAACAAGTCGACAAAGGTGAGGGAGTGGTTGAGCTCAGAATCGCGCGACATCGAAGGACCGAACG
>KZ122376.1:788-11901 GCA_002157025.1 Melampsora abietis-canadensis | reverse complement strand
ACTCTAACAAACCTTGTGGAGCCATTGGGTGGCTTTCATAAATTGCAAGCGTTCAGATGATCAAATGAACAGTCTCATATTTTTGGGCATTGGAGATTTTTGCCCAAATCTTGCCAGCTTTGGACAAAATTTTAGTTCCCAACGTAATATTGCCTGTGAGTATTTTGGGTTGTGAAGTCTTTAAAACCCATGGCAAAAATATGAAAAAATATGCAAAATGAGGGGAAAACACCCATGAATTGAACCATCATTTTTTAAAAAATTCTAACCTCTTTTGTATTGGTCATATTATTCTACAGTTTCAATTTCCTAAACTCAGCGGTATATTAGTGATTTGGTGTAGTGTACATATTGTAAGTAATGCACAAATTATGAGTATGTCAATATTATCTTATAATGTAGTAGAGACAAAACAGATGATGTTTGAATCTAAGTGCAGAAACCCACAGGTATATATAGAGAAACATATAATAGAAGAGAGAGTTAGACAAAACAGTTGAGAGAGACATATGATGATAATATGAAATGTAGTCAAGCTGAACATTACAAATAGCAATCATAGCAACATAAGACAAATGTGAAAAAAGCAACCATAACAACATTTCAAATAACATAAATCAAATAAGCTAATAATCAAATTGACTAACACATATCTGGTTGTTTAAATCAAAAGTACTGAATAGGCTGTGGACCCTCAAATTTCTTATCAAAGGCTGCTCCCAATGCCATATGTTGAGGTTGAGGAGAGCCACTGGGAGTGGTGACAACTCCATGATTCTTTTGAGCTTGTCCCACAATCTTCCTTGAAACTCCCATCTTCTCCTTCAGTTGATCATTGGCAAGTGAAAAGACTACACCCCTTGACCCAGAAGTTGCTTGACTTGAAAATACCTGATGACTTGCTTCATTGGCAATCCCATGTAGGTTGATCAATCCACCAGATCCCTGATGATCCATCAAAAGGTTTACACCCGTGGAAATCTGACTGAATTTCATCTTGAAGTGACTGTGATGACCGCATGGAGAATTGAGCATTCAAAGTCAGTTGAGTCCTGCACACCAAATCCGTAAGATAGAAAAGAATAAGTAAAATGTAAGAAAGCACAAACTTACTAACTTGAATAAGTTGCTATCAAAGAAAATATCTCCCTGTGACCTAAATTTGACCAATCAAATATAATGCCAAGGTTTGAATTGAATATCTGTGGAAGAAGAAAGTCAGGACAGGAATTAAAAACATTGTTGAAAAACACTCCCTAAAAGCTTTTACATATGTAAGTGAAACCCTTATGAATTGAAAGTATAGAGATAAAAAGCCAGAGAACAGTACTATCTGGACCAAGGGGACCAGTACCGACCAATCAGATGGATTATATCTGTCAATAATTGTCTCACCCCTCCAAAATTGACCCTGAAAGTGAAGAGAAATAACAAGACTGAAAGGATGTATGGATGACCAGAAATTGATTCAAACCAAAAGGTTCAAAAATATATTCCCAAGAATATCTTAAATGCAGAAGCCTGTGACCTTTTTATGAGGATGAATCCACAAATCTCCAATGCAGGATCATGTTGAAAAATTAATTCATTGTTTGACTTTGAGGTTCAAGTGTCCAGATGACAAGATCTGTTCAACCAGACATGCATGAATAGACTAACTTTGATCTTGCATTCCTAATCTGATTGCTGAAATTTTCATGTGGTTTTTGTTTGAGGCTTCATCTGAGACCTTCCTCTTGCAACCCAGACTTGTGTGTTCAGACTCAGGTATGGTATAGATCTTTTGCCATTTGAAACCTCCAAAATGCCACATCATCTACTATGAACCTACATCTCTAAAGATTCAAGAAAATTGGAATCACCTGCAGCACAGTTACTCTTGAATAGTTGAATATTGACCTGTTTGATTCAAAGAGTGCTCACAATGTCCAAACCAAAGATATTTTACCTTCACATATTTATGTCAGGATGACAACTACTTGTTGGAGTAAGGGTCCTTCTGTTTACCAGCCATAGAACTTTGATGTGATTCCTGTAATATTAGTTCAATCCGAATTCAATCAGTGCTGTCATATCAACTGGAGCCAATCAGTCTGTTGATTTTGTCGGGATGTCTTCATTTTGTTTCACTTAAAGACTACAAAAACTTCCCTTGAGCGGGATACTTGTTACACAAAATGACTTCTTTCACCATGTGGTCTGATAAAATAAGCAGAAAATAAACTCAACATGTTTTGATGATGACCCGGTACAGAACTTTTCAAAGTGTGGAGCAAGATATCAACACCCGAAGAGTTTGCTACTTTGCCACCTGTAGAAGCAAATCATTGGCAAAGTTGAATTTAACAAGGGGCAGGAAACTATCCAACTCGCATCTGTAATTGAGACTTCTCTCGTTGAGTATTTCTCTTGCTTTTTGCTAGTAGATCTCTGAGTCTTAGTCAAGTGCTTGAAGTTGAGACAAAAGGTTGAGGATTTACAAATTGTGCAGGCGCGCATTGTACTGAATGAGATGTGTGAAATGGATGTAATCGAGAGATGTCACTGATTTAGTTAATTTTCCCCACAACTCATGACATCTTCAAACTTCAACTTTAGATCTCTGGAGTGGACAACCTCAACCTCAATTTCAATTTCAATTTCAACGGTCTCCTTCAAGCTCAATCCTACAACACAAACATCATGTCCAACTTACCCGCCTACTCAGAACCTTCATTTCTATTACAAGTCGAAAATCAATTCCCAGAATGTCCAGCAATGACAGCTGGTAGATTACTTGATCGACATAATAACCAACTTTGGCCACATGAACTTTGGAATTATGAGTTTGATATTCAAGGGACCTCTTGGGAAAACTTACCGGACTTCCCTATTATTGAGAAGGAAGAAGAGATTTCAAAACCTACTACACCTCCTCAGTCAACAACAGAACCTTCTGAACCTATTCGATCACCTGGAGCTAAATCTGAATTTAATGAAAAATCAAAATTTCCTGTTCTCTCTAAAGCTGAGCTTAGCCTCGCAAAGCCTCATCCAAATGCAATATTTTGTCCTGTCGAATGGAAATGGGTAGTGATTAAAAGTTTTGGTGACGATCACCTTCCGACTCAGTGTCCTGGTCTGGCTCCCAAGGATTCATCATCAAGTGACCCAGTAATGTTGATCGAGAACCAGACTGAGAGTTGTACCGATCAAGATGGAATTCAAATCGACCCTACACCAGATTCAATGGGACATCACTTCTTTCAAATTTATAAAGGTGTAGTTGAACATGCTAAAGCTGGTACCTTACATCCCAATCCAATCTCAATCTTCGATCAAGAAGGTCAAGTGATGAAGGAACCGATTGAAGTGAAGGAAAAGTCAGAAAGTTTTAAATTGGGATGGGACGCTATGATCTGTTGTGGTTGTAGACAAGGAATCGCAGTTTCACCTGTGCAAGCTGCTATTTCCTCTGTCTTCCCAAAGACTCATGCGGAAGCTTTGATCACTCAGGCACGCTCTTCAGTTTCAAATCAATCCTCTTCAACGGCGATCAAACCTGAGCAGGCAGTTCATAGAGCCTGGCACACTGTATTCATGTAGGCTGAATGCAAAATCTCGTTTCCTTCATATGTCATTGCGTTCTATGATGAGTTTCTGACGTCTGTTTTCTTTGCGGTATCTGTTTGTCTGATTATGAATCATCGCATGATAACCTCACCCTATCTACGCCTGAACACCAGTGTGATCCAAAATGCGTTGGTTGAGGGAAAACATTCACCTTTACCGTTGGACGGCAAATCCTTGTCTGGTCGCATGCCATGGAACCCAGTCTCGTAAGGCTGACTAATCGACATATCATCCAATAATGCAAGAATCTGATTGACTTTGATTCATTTCTTCTTCCGAAGGGAATCCATCTGGTCGCATCTAGGAGCCAGGCGACGGGAAGATAACGGGAGACCGTTGTTGGTCGTACCATCTTTGAACGTGCAAAAGGCGGACGGAAGAGAAACTCGAGCAAAATGGATAAGAGCATTGATTGAGGTTTCGGTGTTTTTAAGATGGATGAAATTCAAGTATCGTTTGTTTTTGTCATTGTTGGCCAACTGTTTAAATCTCACAGAGTTGTTTGGGATGACCAAAAAAACGTCTTGAATCTGATGATCTTCATTGGGTCATTTTTACCTCTAGCTTACCTTGAAGAATCATTGAAAACGAATTACCAAGTTCCTATCAAGCTTATACCAGCTCATCAACAGATCTTACAAACTATTGGAGGTGATAAGAGTAGGTCTTGACCACGCTTTGACAAACTGAAGACACAAACTGATGTACAAACCGCATTTTCGGCTTTTAGTCCCGAAAGTCACTACACCAACCACTTGGACGAGTACAGATGGTCATCCTCCGGGGTATTCTTCTTATGCTGCATTAGGAATCTTACCAGATATGGCAGATGAGGTAGTGATTTACGCATATAAGCTGCAATGCTCGCTTTATCCAATGCATCGATATCGGTTTTTCGAAGAGCTCAGACAGATCAATGGGCTCAGAGGAACTCAATCTGAGATCATGCACCCTTTCGTGAGCGATCTAACAAACAAAGGTGCCAGCGGGTTAGTATTCTGTTAATCCTTGAGACTCTCTCTCTCTTTTGCAAAATATATATGTATATCAGAGGGTGTCTGATTTATGGACATTTGTTCTTTTTTGTCTTGCGATAATGTTAGTGTACAAGAGACCCAAGAAGCTTGGTCCATCATTTGCGGTAAACAGCATGAATTCGACTTGGAGAAAGAAGATCAGATCGCACAGTCCCTGAACACAAAACTTGAAGCTACGCAGGATAAACGTGAAAAGATTAAACTGTACGTGTTTGAATCTAAAATGAGAGTATCATATTGAAGCTCAAGTAAATTCACTCCACTCGAAAAAATGCCTTCATCTAATGGATTTGGATAGACGGGATGCACTACGGGCTCTTGCTTGGGCGAATCCTTCGAATCAACTTTTACAAGCTTTATTAGCCTCCACAGCTTCATTGGTCGAGGTGCCGGCCCAACCAGAAATGAGTGTGGATAAGGCTTATGCTACTCTGGGTGATGTCCTTCCTGAAACAGATGACGAACTGCTTTGGATGGCGTACGAATTTGCAGTCAGTGATCCTTCACCAGATTCTTTCATCTTCTCTCTCTCTCATTCTGTCTTCGAGTCTTCAAGATGTATCTTTTGAACTGATTTACTTTGAGTTATTGATGGTCAAATTTTCTTATTCAGACAAGCGATCAGCCGGGCCAAAAAAAGATACTGAGACAGGCGATTGGTGTCATTGCTCAACATCGTAATAGTTATCTGATTAGAACACGCCTTGCGGCTGAGGAGAATGGTAAGTTTTCCTTATACATCGAGAAATGCAGTCTGGATTGACTTGTTGATTGCCACCGATTATATCTTACTTATTGGTCACTCGTGACCTATCTGTAGGCACTGGCAACTTGACAAGTATGGACATAGTGCCTTATGGTCCTGTAGCGAATACCTATGATATCCCCGTAGGACTGAACAACATTGGAAAGTTAGTAACCATATATAGGTCCTAGATATGTCAATAACTACCGATTCTGATAAATGATTTGCACTCCACTTACCAGCACATGTTATCTAAAGTCAGTATTCACTTTACATACCACTAAGCATGACTCCGTCCTTCTTACCTGACGAGCGTTTTGGGTCTGAGAACACTTTAGTTCTTTGCTACAGTATTTCTTTTCTGTAAAAGAATTACGAGATGTGTTGTTGAAATTTCCTGAGTACGCTCAAAGTGTAGCGGATGATGAACCTGAAAAGGAAGGCAAACGGGTCGGTGGTAGAGTGGTATCAAAACCTGAAGTGGCAAGGTCAAAACAGTGTTGGCCAAAAAAACTATTCATTCCCGTGAAATTCCTTATTGTGAATAGCTAGCTGACCGATTTTTGTGATTGCTTTTTTCTACAGTCGCATCTCAACTTCAAAACCTGTTCCAAGAGATGATTCAAACCCGACAATCTGCGGTCACACCTGAGCGTGAACTAGCTTTCCTTGCTTTGGTACTTCCCAAAGATGAAAGTCCTAGCACTGTCATGGCGAATAATAACAACAATACCTCATCCGCTAGTACAGATGCCACTTTAGTAGACGAACGTAGCACGTTTGTAGGACCGCTGATCAATGTTCCAGCAGCTACTACCTCCTTACCACTCAACTCGCCTTCATCGACGGTTCTTGGGAAGAGGAAGAGTGAGAGTAGTGATACCGAGGATGATGCAGATCATGGAAAGATGATGGATATTGATAATCCTAGTGTTAGTACTACTTTAGAGGAACAAAACCTTCCACCAAATAACGAAGATGTGAAGATGAATATATCATCACCACAAAGAGCAATAGAAACGCCTGATGAGCCGATCAAAGTTGATGACCCGTTGACAATCAATGAACCTATCGAAGGTTTAGCTCCAGCTTTTACAACTGATCAGTCTTCATCTATTTTACCTACGGTCTCTTCTAGTACTCCTATTGATGGAAATTCCAGACAGGATGCGATTGTGATTGATTTAACAGAAGATACTTCTCATGGTCCTCCTCCGCTTCCTCCTAGACCGAATCGTAGCCGTAGCTTGGCCGTGACCGATAGTGGATCACACATGATGTTTGGTATGTGTTTCTGGTCCCGGTCTAAGAGAGAAAGAGAGATTTCGGTGTATCTTTTTATACGAAATTACTGATAGCTTCGTTTCGGCTGGTATGTTTTCTTAGGCCGCCAGAATGATGTCTCAGAGTGTATGGACAACTGCCTTTTCCAAATACAAGCTGCACTGGACGAAACAAAGTTATCGGCTTCCTATGGCGAAGAAGGAAATATTGTGAAATCGTTGGTGATTTACAGCTTGCTTTGCTAGTTAGTTATCTAATCAAGTTTTTTTCTCTTCCTTTTCGGTTTTAGTCTGTTTTATGGTCGAACGCGACAGTCGTTGACATTTGACAGCCCAGAAGGCAAAGTATCAGTCAAGGAAGAACCGTTTGCGTATCTTTTGGTTGATGTGGCTGAAGAAGGTCGGGATCTGTATGATGGGTTGGATCGAGTATTTGATGAAAGTGAGGTTGATGTAGAAAATGGGAAGGCTATTCGACGAGTTGGTTTGGTTCACTTACCACCGATACTGCAGATACAACTTCAGGTCTGTTTACCTTGATATCTCAGTGAGATTGTCTGATACATAGATGCTTATCCGATCTTCAACTTCTTGCCTTGTAGAGGGTACAATTTGATAGGAGTACTCATACAGTCTTCAAATCAAATGCATACATCAAGTTTGAAGAAAGATTACGGATGGATCGATACCTTGAACCTGACCCTGAAGATCAAATCGCGTTGGAACGTAGAGCCAGGACGATTGGTTGTAGGAAAGAGATTGAAAGTCTTCGAGGCCGGCACAATGAGTTAACGGCCAATGTCACTGGAGGAGGAAAGGTACGTCGTGACTGGTTGAATTGCATCTGGAGTATGATCTAAGTCGATGGACTTGGATCACATCTGACTTTCTGAAACCCTTCCGCACAGCGTACTTCAAGCATCGTCTTACGCGACCTACACAGTATCCTTACGACACATCAAGCAACCAGTCCAGTCCAGTCGTTACCTGAATTCTTTGGAGATATACTAAAAGATTCAGATATCGAATTTTTATCAACCGAAGCTGATGCGATCGAAAAAGAAATCAAAGTGGTCAATGAACGAGTGAGAGAATTGAAGGAAGAAGTCAATAAAATGTGGCAAGCGGTGGAGGAACCTATGAAGAATATATCTGGTGAAGCTGCTCAAGAGTCCGAAAGAATGCAGGTTGAAGCTTCGTCGGCTGAATACCGACTTGTCAGTCTCTTTATGCATCGAGGTAAGTTCATGTTCCAAGTTTAATCTCGAGTGACCACTTTTCCTCATTGAATACTTACTTGATATCACTTGTTTTTCCGAATTCAAAAGGCACTGCTTCTGGTGGACATTATTGGGCGATTCAAAGACAATTACCAGATAAACCAGAACGTTGGTTAAAGTATAATGATAGTATAGTTTCAGAAGTAGATCCATCATTAGAAGTATTCAATGAAGCTAACAGTTCATCCGCAAATCCATATTGGCTTACGTATGTGAAAGTAGGAGAAGAGGAAAGGTTTGAAATGATGAAGAGAGAACTGTTGGAAGAAATTTAAATTATTTTTTTGGAAGATGAGAACAAAAGATTGTGTGATGATCTGTTTTGTAGCTTTTTCTTTGGTCAATTAATTTTTCTTTTGTTATTAATTAATTGGTGATGAAGTGTTCCAAAATCATAAGAGCAGTTTAGTGAGTGAAGAGATAGAGAGACAAAGATTGTTTGGTTTTGGATTTATGATACATGAGTTATAATGTATACACGACAGAAATTAGATCTTGGTGCACAAATAGCATTTTATTTTTTGTTTAGTATGTAGGATTTCTTTTTTGAAATGAAAGGAAGATTGATACACTTGACCCTGTAAAATGGACAAAATTTGTCTCGTTTTCCTTCAAGCATTCTCCTCTCACCGCTCATATTGCCTTTCGAGTGACATCGAGTCTCGATGAAGCATCTCTTTTACTGTTCCATAATAAGACCGTGGCTCAGGTAGGACAAATGGAAGTACAAATAGCAGATCGCCGGAAATGTTTTCTCTCCTTCATTTATGGGGTCATGTTCCCAACCGAAGATTGATCTGTCACCACGAAATTGTAAGGTTCTCCCTAGCCATCCATTCTCGTAGTTTTCTTACTTTGATGGCAAGATCGGAAAACCAACGTATCTTTAATTCAGGACACCTGAAAAGGTGTCCCGACTCTTTACGCATATTTTGCAACAACGGCAAGTCGTTGTAGTGTAAAAATGCGTAAAAAAATCTAACTTGAAACCCCTCATTTTTTTACGAACAACTTGTCCGGATTTTTAAAAATTACGTTAAAATCATACAACTTGAAACCCCTTATTTCACATCCCCGAATGACGAATTTTACAACTCGTTTTTTACGCTCAATGTGGTGCGTAAAAATAAGCGGCGTCAAATGAGACAAACGACACCGGAACTCAAATTTTGCGATCAATAAGTTTCATTTTACGCTTCATATTTGGAACATGATAAATGTCAAAATGAGAGATATAACCAATCACATCTTCAACTCTCTCTTGCTTGAAGTGACATTCACCCAGGCCATGGCCAAATCTGTTAACATACACGTGTGGCAATCTACGACTCTTTGTTTTTCATAAAAGGGGTTGGCACCAGGAAGCATAGATACTACACGCGAATGAAACCCAAGATGAAGGAAAGATACACGTTTGCAAGTCCGGATCTATTCACGATGTTCAGCCGTGAGATCATTATGATCTCTTTGCGTGAGATTCACCTGCGAATCCCGCTTGATTACCTTGCTCGACATACATTCGAGAAAAGAACACGCCTTCATGTATATTTGATTCCTGAATTTTATATCAAAAAGAATTTAAGCCAAGGATTTAGAGAAAAAAGACAAAATCGAAAGACTGACTTGGAGACCATAGTGCGGAACGTCTTTTTGTTTTTCGATGGGATCATCCGGATTTGGGATGGGACTTTTAGAGGGTATTGTATCAAAACCATGGGTAAATGAGATGATTCACTTAAACTCCAGAAAATCAATCAACATTACTAACAACTTGATCAATTGTGCGTGCCATTCTCCTTTCTCAACATTTTCAGCTGCGATGACTTTGGGATCGTTAGGTGCTGGACCTGACACTTTGACTACTTCGTCGTCGCCTTGTGATGCATATACGGTCAAAGTGCTGTGTAGATGAACTTTGATTAACTTGGAAATATTTACAATAGTATCAAACCGGAAGGCTTACTTTGAAACCCAATCAACAGCAATGGCAAAGTTATAAAGCGTGTTGTCTTTCAATGGTGTGGCGTAAAGAACGTTGGTGTTGAGATCTCTGACTCTAATCGTCGCTCCGTTGTACTCCGATGAGCCACCCAATTGGACTCCAGTGAAGATATCAAACACATGATCGCCTGCCACGTCCATCCACAATAAGTGAGATGAAGGAAGATATCATGGTTATATGAAGATGTTGTTAAGCGTACCACTCTAGTTGAGAAGGAGAAGAATAGAGTCTGATGTTAGTTCAACAAAGGACATTAGTACATGAATATACTGGTTTAACTGACCGGAATCTCAATACTAGCTAACAAATACCCATGTTTAAGATCCAAAGGCAGTCTGGAATTTGTGCGAAAACTCTGACCAATGGAAACATTTTCAGTTTAATATCTAATATTGAATCATCCGTAATGCTTAGAACACCTACTTGATGGAATACAGTGGTTCCTGATAGAGCAGTCTTTTTATCAATGGCTGGTAGCACATCCGTACGCCTGCACAACCCATAGAAAGATTGTATCAATTTCATACGCAGAAAAGCTTATAATGAAACCACAAATCAGTACTAACCTAAATCCATGTTGACAATTATCAGTATTTTCACCTGGGCAAAAGATTGAGGTATCTCGAATCTCTATTCCCATCTCTACGTAGTTGCTTTTCGAATGTATCGAAAGGTATTCTGACTTGGGTTTTGTAAAACCTTTGACAACGTATGTAATCAACTTTGATAAGGGAGAATTCGGGTCGTCGAAATCTGTTGTCTTCATATCTGGCGTCAAATCAAAATCAAACACTAGACCTGGTGTTTGGGTTGTTAAACTGTGATAAGATAGAGCTAGCCAAAATTGGATGAACAAATGACTAAAGGTACGCATGATGGCTGTGTCGCAGATGAAAGCGTAGTGTTGGTAATGATTAGTTGATTCGGCGCTAGGATTCAAAAAAATGGTGATGGGTAAAGATATGAAGATATTCTAGAATTAGTGAAAGTCGAGACGCTTCTTAAAGCTTTTTAAAGCAGGCTCGGATGTGAAGAAAGCGAACCGAAGCGCAAAAAAGTCGTGGTTAAGCCGTAGGAAGTCGAGCGTCTCTCACCATCGGTTCACATCGCAGTCTTCTGGTCGATATTGATTGAGTTTAGGTCCATTTATTCCT
>MWRH01015886.1:0-18997 GCA_002157025.1 Melampsora abietis-canadensis | reverse complement strand
GACGGGTTTAAAAAAACGGTTTCCAAATAGTACTCTCCTATAGCTAAACTCAACTGAGTCCCAATTACTCCTTCACCCTTGTCGTCAGCACTTCAGCAGATTCACCCTAGGTTGTCGGCAACTTTGCTTGTTAAATAGCTTGACTCGAGCCCCAGCGGAGCGTCTGTACACTCAGTTCCCCTTCAACTGAGTCCTCTCGTGACCAGGTGTGTCGTTGAAGTGGGCAGGTAGATTTCAAAGCAAGAAAAGATATATTGGGTGTAGTCTCTTCAGTACGACTTCGCCAACGTCGGAGGCGAAAAAGGGGGGGTACAAGTCTCAAAATATGCAAAGGGTTCACAGCAAATATAGCAAGTGTACAAATTGATTCTTGAAACTCTTTGAGGACGGGTTACAAAAATGCCCAAATTGAGTAGGTTTCTACATATAGACTTGGTGAAGTTTATCAGATTCACATCAAGCTACACTATGGCCCGCATGGTGTGATATCAGATGGCTCACAGCAATCGATTATACTCACCTTGTTCATTTGTTTGTTACTAGATCGCCTTGCAAGGTGATATAAAAAGGGTAATTGTTCTCGGGCAATCTCCTGTCCTTCCCCTATCGGTCTACCGCGAATGTATCATGTCACCTTTCCAGAGACATCCGAGTGACATCACCCTTGATCAGCTGCATTATAATAGCCCTTCATCCAATTTACTAAACGATGAGACTGATCCGCCGTCGTGGAATGAAAATAGCCGAAATTTGACAAAACACGATACTCAGAGCGAGGGTGTAAGCTGGTGTTTGATTCGAATTTCAGTCAAATACTTATTTTGAGTCTTTCATCTCTCTAGGAAGTCGAATTGGTTGACGCTTCTAAGCAATCAAAGCAACCCAGTCGAATCGGACCAATTCTAACTATTGCTGGACTCTCTTTGACGGCTATCTTACCTGGTGTACTGGGATTGCTATTTTACCTTTCTTTGGCCATGGGTGCCCCACATGGCCTACATCTTCCCAATGGCACCTACGTCAGACCAAAAGAAGAAGGCTTTGCTCATACCGAGGGGTGGGCATCAATCCACTTTTCACCCCTACTAGTTTCATCTGTGTCAAGTACCTCGATGTCAGTTTATCTTTTAATCATCCAACCAAATACTCTGAGAAAAACTTACATCAGGTTTTTGGCTTCCTTGCGCACAATTTCTCACATTTCATAATTTAAAGTGGATTAATAGCTCCATTGGTAATGATGCTTTTTGCGTATCATCTAGCAATACACTGGTTGAAAGCTTCTCGTACTCCTCATGGATTTCAAACACTTCCCAGTCCATTTCAATATTTCCTCACCATGGACTTCATTAACAATTCAACCCCATTCGCCGTATTAAAATTTTTGGTGTACGCCTTCAAACCCTCGCCTTCCGATCGTCAGCGTCTATCTCCGGTCAACATTCGTCCGTGTCGTGCTAGCCTCTCTCCAATCTTGCTGTTGGGATTGGTAGGTCTCTTGATTGTCCTCACTTTCACTTGGTCTATTAAAGTCATAGATGTGATATTACATAAAAAAATCATCACTGTTCTCCAAGAAATCACCCAATCCGAGGAGAACTTCAAGGCAAATGCTATGCTAGCAAAAGGATGCGATGAGACAATCCAGAATCCTTGCGCTGTCATAAATCGTACTTTCCGGGCTAGGCAAGGCGCAACTAATAGTAGCTCCGAGTTCCAAATCTATCAAGCCACGCCTTTGTCAAAAGGTAGAATTTCTTTCATCGGCCCGGCGCTTCCTAATTCCTCTATCAGCTTCACTTCGCATACATATGCTGCTGGTACTGTCTGTGAAGCGTTCCATCCAGAATGTGAAGTCAAAGATATGGTAATTCAATCCTGTAGGCCTGGAACCCCTGCACCGCATGGAATAGGCCCTTGGAACGAATATATCTACAAACCTGGCTTTAACACAACTAGTTGGAAACAGCGAATTCAGAGCTTCATCACTGAAACAGGAAAGTCCTTCAGACAACCGCTGAGTAATGGTGCAAATATCAATCCATTCACGATCGCTACATTTGGATGCTTCCAAAACTATGCAGACATTGTCTTCGATGATAAGAATCTAAGCTTTCATACACCACATATCAATTGGTGGACATACGGCCAGGGTATTCACAACAAACCATTCAGCATGTGTTCAATCACGATCTGCAATACTACCGTATACGATGCTCAGTATAGTTTTACACGAGGAAAACTCGAATTGATACACGATACTCTCAGTTTGGCGAATGCATCTGCTACTCTAGCCATCTCAGGTTCGGCTGTTTTTCTACAAGCTGGGGACTCAGACTGGTATCAATATGCGCCACGCTTTCTAGACGATCAGTTACAATATGATTTGACTGAAGCTGGGAACACACACGGAAATGATAGGTAATGTACATTCCACTTGAGCACCCCCATTCGAGCCTCATGCTGAACATTATGATAACCATTTAGTCAGCTGTTTGCGTCTGCGTGGGCTCAGGCTTTATCAAATCGAATGATAGGATGGAGCTTAGGGGCTATTGAATTAAATCCGATCACAGTCAACATTACTCAATCCCAATTAGCGACCTCTATTCCTCTTCCGATAGCCCATCTTTTCCTCGGACTTCATATCTCATTCTCGGTATTCATCATTTTACTCGGTATCTCTGCTTTGTGTCTTCCCGGAATACTTAGACGAGACCCAAGATATCCAGATCGAGATCATAAAATCAAAGAATATCTTTCCCAAGAAGATCTCAAATTGAATAACGTAACCATAAGTCTTGCCCAAAACAGATTGAGTGATCCTACTTCATTAATCCATGAGCTGATGACCACTAAACGATCACAAGATTCAGCTTCTTCGACTTCTTTACTTCCTCATCGAAGTCAAACATCATCAAAAGCACGTAATAGGAACCAATCGAAAAAATTATCAGAGTTTTCCGAAGGTGAAAAACTGAAAGTAGTCCTGTCACCTGACAATGCAGATGGACTCGGACTACATTTTGTAGAATAGACATTCGTCGGTCTTCCAAAAGGTACATCAAACCATTCAGTTTCTTCCATGAAAAGCTGAGGGTTTTTTGGACTTTGTATCTCTATTACATATGCGCTCTGTCTAGGAGACATGACTTGATGTTTTGATTCAACGCTTTCCCCGGTGATTGAACTCCAGCAAAAACTTTGGTTTATATTACAAAATAATACGAAGCACTGCCCCCGCATCTTCTTGTTAATTTTTTGAAACATCTTGTCAACATATCTTGATCGAGCTGCTGTTTTCACTTTATATGCTGTTCACTATTTATTTCTACATTATTAGGATGTTTCTCTTGCTTCATTTGTCTTGAAATTCCAAACTATTGGTCGCCATGATTCGACGTCTGCGTGGATTGTTCATTTGTACATGGTGCTGATCTCAATGAGTAAATGACTCTATACATTCCGCCTATGTGAAACTTTTTATCTATAGTCACGCTACTAGACCTTAAGGTCCTAAAGCCTTTTTTCACTCAGAATTTAGATCTTCGCTTACATCAATTGAATCTTGACTCTATATTGCCATTGAAAATATCAGTCAAGATAAAAATCACTAACGATAGGATACACGTGAATAATCAGGAAAATATTAAACACTTTAAAAACTACATCAGCTAAACAAATGGCATCAATCAAGTCTGACGGCAGAATTGTTGCAAGAATTAGTAGACCAGATCAATCAAGTCAGTCGCGTCTCTTCCCATCTTGCAAGTTCTTGAGCCAGAGTTTCAAAGTCATGAGCGGTCGCGAGACTTGATACACTCTTGATTCCATCCGGGATTTCCTTCCGACACAGATTTGCTAATGCCTTTCCCGGCCCTGCAAATACTAACGTATCGACTCCTAAATCACTTTTAGGCATACCTGCAACTGTAGTTGACCATTTGACTGGGGATCGAATGGCATCAACAAGGTGATCCCGTAGTGCGTCACCTGTAAGCGTATAGCTTGTTTGGCCAGTAGAAGGAGATAAGATAATGGGATGAAGAGGTTGGTCGAGGTTGATGGACTCCAGCGCGATTGCCATACCTTGTGACGCCGGAGTCATGAATGAGCAATGAAAGGGTGCACTGCTCGTACCACCGAACAATTTGAAGTAGAAGAACAGGAGGATGCGCACCATTTTTAGCTTTAGTGATCTGACCTAGCATGAATGTCGGAGGTGATGAGAGGGAAAGTAGGAGGCGTGCGTATAGAGGGGGTGGTGTGAAAATCTTAAGGAGGAAGAGACACATTGAGAACTAACGCGCAAGGAAGATCCGCAGCCCTATGTGCAATATTGAGTTCCGACAGTCGCTCACAGGCAGCAAGTACTCCAGCGCGACTACCACTCAGTACTATCTGTGTACTAGAGTTTATGCTCGCGATTTCTACTGGGCCAAGTTCACTGGCGTTAATATCGCTAGTGGAAAGGACTCGAGCGATATCAGAAAGGCCATGAAGAGGTGCATTGATGAGAAGAGCAGACATTTGGGCTCGCTGGTTGTCAGAGAGGTGTATGGCTGTAGAGGGAGCGAGACCTTTAAGCTCCAGGGTACGAGTAGTGAGAAGACCATGTAGACGAGTGAGGTGGACCGCGTTGGTAAAGCTCATGACTCCGGCGGCGGCGCAAGCTGTATATTCGCCCGACGAGTGCCCAGAGAAAGCTCGAATTAGGTTCCTGATTGACGCTCCATAATCTACCTGCCATAAATAACGCAGGAAAGAGGATAAATGATGAGTATACGACATGGGAAATGCTACCACAATGTTGAACACTGAACTTCGAGAGCTCGCAGATATGCAAAGCTAGTGATAAAGATCGCCGGCTGGGCGTTGCTGCTTCGAGTCAGTTCATGCCCAGGGCCATTGAATACAACGTGTTTGAGGCCGGGGTCATTAGAACCCAGAGTAGCACCGCGTCGCATTGGACCTCCCAGCAAGTTCGCTTGATCTAATGTATAGCCGAGAGCATGCAGGCGATCTACGAGATCAAGGGATCTTCTCCAATGTTCAAACCCGATCAAAGCTTCTTCTGCTTCATCCCAAGTGTCACGGAACCCTTTGGAGTGAGGCAGAAGGAAAGAACCCATGCCTATGTATTGTGAGCCAGAACCTGGAAAACATAATCCTATACCCCGTTTTGAGATTTCAACTCTTTTTCCAGGTATCGTTGCCTTAGATTCAATTTTCCCGGAGCATGTCAGAGAGCTAGCCCAGGACCTTTCCATCTCGAGTCGTGCTACGCGGGCCTCGAAGCTAGACTGAGCCGCATCGAACGTCGGTGGACGTTTCCGGGGCGGCAAAGTTTGAGTAGCAGTGGGTCTAGCACGGAAAGTGTAAGGATGATGGTGATCTAATAGTATGTAGTCATCATGCTGAGAGGGATCACGGTATCTAGAAATGTAAGCATCGTCGGGTGATGAAGGCTCCGAAGGACCAATGGGATAGTATGAATCGTCATCCGATAAGTTTAACCGACTTTGGTGAGATTGAGTTGATTTAGTTGACTTGGGCGGGCAAGATCTATTGGAGATGGATGAGACAAATCTTCGAGAGAATAAACGAAGTAAAGCTGAGGATGAGGATGAGGTCATGGTGAAGGTCATGAGAGTATTTGAAATTGGTCATCAAGCAAATGTCAAAAATGATCAATGACATCATCAACCGGGCCCAAACCTCGACCCGCCGGACTCGGACCTATTTGGACCATCCCCATGACTTACAAACTCCAAATCTCTCCACACAAGAAATGAAGAACACACTCAAAAAAGTTTCAATCATCAAATTCAACAAAGTCCACACTGCTTCTTGCACCCTTTTAGTCACTTTATGGCCATGGACCATATTTGGCCTGTGAGGGGAACAAACTTTGGCTGGCAAAGATTGCATTCATTATCCCCCCTATTTGTGAATATTTGTGGACCCAAGAAAATTTATAGTCACTTCCCTGAGAGGCACATATTAATCAGGAAAATACCACACAAAGCAAGTAATTCTCCCTCAGTTTTCTCCCAAAGTTTGAGATCTTTGTCAAATTTCCCCTGTATATGTATGTGCCAGAGAAGAGGCAGGCATACCCACAACCAATTCATTACTTTGACGTTCATTTGATGATTCCAAAAAATAATGCTGGAGGGAGAAACTTTTGTGTAAGTATATTTGGAGGCTATCAAGTGACCCATTTTCTTACCACACTCATTTTAAGCCAAGCCCTTGATTAATGAAACAAGCCATTTTTTCAGATCCATGGTTTTCACAAGCAAAAAAAGGCAGGAAAACAGGAAGATCCATTGTGCAAGTGAGTCTTTTTCTATGTACCAACAGGGAGATTGGAGTTGAAGATGATGATGATCAGGTTCCTGTGCATGTATCCAACTTGAGTGCCAATTGTTCTCAATATTTGTGATCAATTTGAAAATTCATTGAAACCTGATCTCTCATTAGCTTCTGTTGAACATTGCAAATATTGACCAAAATTTCTTGAATTTCCTGGAAGAAAGGAAGAGACAAAAAAATGAATTGTTGGAGAGATTTGGGTGGTTTGTTCTTTGCAACATGATTCATGAAGGACTTTCAATTTCTCAATAGAATCAACTGATAGCATCCAGTTTGGCTGATAGTTTTTCTATGAATCTAGCACAGAAAAACCATTTTGCTGGCAAAACCTCTGTATAATCTTATGAATTTAGGGTGATTGTACACTTAAAGGTCTCACATTTATTGAGAGCTGAATGTACAAGGTACAACACTCAAAACGGTCAAAAAAACTCAAATCATTTCTTGGCCTTGAACAATCCACAAATAGGTAAAAGAAAGTGCCATAGAGAGAGAAGCTTTCTCCTCAAAAAACTCATTTCCCTCACGGGCCAAAAGGTGGTACCTTGTCACACAGACCTCACTAGATGCAAAACATGCAAGAATAAGCACAGGATTTGATGATTTTGAAAGCTTTTGGTCAAATGAATTTCTAACACAGAATGGAACTGAAACCTTGACAAAAATTTGAATCTTATCTCATTTAAGGATATCAATGACTGATGCAGAAGATTAATAACGCCCCCAAGACATGTTCTTGCTACAAGGTATGGTCAGGATGAAGATTTAGTATACTCAATTGCTAAACTCAAGAGATTGTGTCATCCCTGTGAACCCACATATGATCAGTTCATTGTGTACCTCGTTATCAATCTGGCACATGTTGCAAAAACCCCACCTAAGACTCCTATCATTACAATTTGATGGTATTCAATTAATTGAATATCCTGAATCAGACCCCACACCAACACCACAACTGCTCCGCTTGAAAGAGCCAAGCGGAGAATGAGCAGAGCAGTTTTGGCATCCGTCCAAACCTCCGCTACCCAGAGCAAAGCCTGCACACCATGCTCCAAGGGTAGAAAAGTCCTGAGCAAAGCATATTGCTCTGCTCAGAGCTGGGGCTTGGTTGGCTTATATTTAGTTTTTTTAAGACTTTTTGAGTCTTTTGTAACAACGTGTCTATATATTGTTGTGCGCTGAATAGTGGTGCTACACTACACACATGCAGGTGAGAAAAAAATCATGAGTGATTTGGAGTGCAGCAAGTTATAGCACAGCCCTCCAATCCACACCTGAAACAGGCCCAGAACCTGTGCAGTGGGTAGCAGTTGTGGTGTTGCCCACACTAGTCCCACTTTCCATCTCATTTAACTAATACAATTTAACAAAATGAGGAGCAACTTATACTCACAACTAATCTTCATATCATTTCAGTTTTTCTTGTTACCTGTAGCTGAGGCGTTTATCACCAATCATCCAATGGCTTCAAACCATGATACATCATTGCATGAGGCAGCAGGGGATATGAAGCATTGTCTGGACAAACAGTATTATGCAAGTCTACTGGTACCTGAAGCAGATAATGTTGTTCATACTCAATCAAGATACCTCAAGTCTATTGAAGATGCAGTGTGGGATGACATTTATGACATTGGATCTGATGAGCTTCAAAGACTACCTGGACTCAAGTGTGTTCATAAACCCCATAATGCAGAGACATATTATCATCCACACATATCAAAACGAAAGAAGATTCTTCACACCATAACCACAGATTTCCAGAGCATGGATCCCAATTCAAAATCCAATCCTGAGAACACAATCTCTGTGGGTCATCTCAGAGATAAGGAATTGAATCCTGCACTGTCAAGGATTGTAAATGAGCCCTGTACTTTCTCAATGGACAATCAAAAGAATGAGAGCATTTCAGACTTGGTTGGCTACAACAATGTTCACCAAAAATACCCATCAACTTCACATAAAGACATTAGAACTCACCACTCATCATCACTTATATTTAGAGATCCTATCATCAATCATCAATTGGCCACAAGCCAAACTGGAACATCAATCACCAGGGGGGTGAGGGGATCAGGGTATGGTATACAGAATCATCATTTAGTGGTACCTGTAGCAGACAATGTGGTCCATACTCAATCAGAATACCTCAAATTGATTGAAGATAACTTGATTCCTGAAATTGATCACATTGAATTCAATGACCTTCAACATCATTCTGAAATCAATCCTATCTTATCCTTGATCCACCGTTCTTCAGGTGTGGGTCAGATCAAAGAAAACAATTTCTTTCCTGAAGAGTCAAGAGTATCTAATGAGCCCTGGAATTCTTCATTTGACACTCACAGTACCAAAAACCCCGCATACTTGGTTGCTTCCAACAATGCTCATCACAAACACTCACCAAATGTGAATACAAATAGCAGGGCTCACCATTCAGCATCACCCATAGCTAGGGATCCTATCAACAATAATCCATTTTTCAACCCTGGAATATCAATCCCCAAGCGATTGGTAGGTATAGAGAATTATCTTGAGGAACAATATCATGCAAGTACAAAAGTACCTGTAACAGAACAGGTGGTTCATACTCAGTCAGAATACCTCAAATTTATTGAAGATCAATTGATGGCTGATATTGATGACATTGAATATAATGATCTCCAAAACCATGCTGAACCCAACCCTACATCACCCTACAGCCATCCTCCTGAAAATATTCAGACCATTCATGAACCCCAAGCTGTAGAACCTGATTTTTATCCACACACATCACAAGTAAGGAAGTGTCTTGAAACTCTACCTACTAACTTTCACAACATGGATTACAAATCCATGGCCAATTTTGAGGGATCACCTCATGTGGATCAAGTCAAAGATAAGAATTTGGGTGCTGAAAAGTCAAGAATTGTGAATGAACCCTGTAATCCTTCAGTAGGAACTCAAAAAAATGAATCCCCCTCAGACTTGGCTGGTGTCAACAATATCCAGAAATCACCATTCATTTCTAATGAAAATATTAGAATCCACCTTGAATCAAGTCCCCAACAAGGTTCAGGGGTGGCCACACAACGTTTGATTTATCGTTGCTGTCGACCACCAGCCATAATTGCCACACTCAAGTGGAAAGGAGGCTTGGGAGTTTGGAATAACACAGAGGTATTAAAGCAGATTGAAATTTTTTTCAATTCAATTGATAGAAATGAACACTTACATCTTCAGTCTAGCCAATCTTCCACCCACATATCTGAAATCAACTTAGCAATTGAAAGGATCAGGAATGATGTTGTCATGGGATATCTTGGAGGGATAGTCATAATGAGTCCCAGTCAATCAAAAATTTCACCAACAAACAATTTGGTGGCTGATGGCTGGCAATTTATTCAAAAGTACTTGCATGGAGAACTGTATCCTAGTCAACCACAGCTAACAGGAAAGCTCCATAAACCAATTATCTTTGAGCACTTGCCAAAACCGTTCAATCTTTTGGGTTATGTTCTATCTCTCAAAAGGGGGAATGTAGTCTCACCAACTCTGATAGAGACACTTATATTTTGTTGGGCAGAACAAAGCAATATCAAACCTCATATTCATGGCATTCAAATGTATACTAATAAATTCCTGTCAAGAATTGAATCCATTGCAAATCTTTCAGGAAAGAGTATTGTTCAGTACACCCAGAACGTTTGGGGAAAAAAGTCTCAAAAAAGATCCGCCAATGCTGAAGCATCATCACAAGCACAATTTACATCTTCAAAGAATAGGCTACAATTACAAAACATATACAAAAATCCATGTGCCTTCCTTCAGAGGATAGGCAAGGAAGAATTAAAAGATCAAGGTAGCCTTTTAGATCAGATTTATACATTCTTCAAGATTCTTGAAACAGAAATGATAACACATTGTTTCAAGTCCAGAATGCTATTGAATGGGCTATCAAATACATCTACTTTACCTGATTCTGAATTAATTGATGCACAGATGATCAAAGATGTGATAAAAACAGTCCGAGATAATCTTGTACCACAAGTTTTGGGTACTCTGTTTCTCTTGCACCAATCCCAAGAAGGGGACCATATCAAAGAAAGCTTGCTCACAACTGGTTGGGAAGCCCTCAAAGCTTATCTATCCCCATTGGAAACCCTTTTTGTCAAAGAGCCAACATCAATTTTCCTCCCCTCAAACAAAAAGTCACATGCTGATGCAAAGTGGTATGACCCAACATTCATCTTGCATTATTACTGTCAACGCTATACATACACTTATCATTCTGCTGATCCAATGTGGTTCATTGTAGAAATATGGTATGAGATGCTGATTGGCCAGAGAGCCAAAGGGAGTGATGAACTCAAATTTGTGCCAGCAGCACCAAACAGAGACATATACAATAAGATAGCTTCCTATATAGAGACCAAACCACAGGTCTTGCAACATGCTCAAATCCCGAGGATCACAGGTCTTATGAACACCAGCATGACAGGCTCTTTGGAGAATTAGAATGACTCCATAAAACTCAAAATCAAGATAATGAGGGAATGGAATTGTGAGCTTGTAATTACCAGATAAAGGATCCTAATTTGTTTAGGATGAACTGGCTTTTGATCATTTCAAAAGATTAACCAATCTCAACTTGTTTCATGACCAGCCCACTTGATGTGTTATTTTTGTTTCCTTTGTCTTTGTGCTCTTTTTTCTTTCAGTGTTTTTTCTATTGTAGTGTAAGCATGTTTGTTACAGTTGCTATATGAACTGTGCAGTTTTTCCTGTACAACAAATTCATGAGAGTCATGACAAATGATTTAACAAACAGTGATTGAGGCCAGTGAGGGGATGTTTGTCACATTTTTAATAAACATACATCTCTCAAAGAGGCACAAATCCTATATCAGGTCTGAGAGGATGCCAAGGGACAGCAGGAAATGTAGCTTGTCCTAGTCCTATCTATTTTCTGGATCTTCATGTGCAAAACTAAACAATAGTGGTTTGGTGTATTTTGTCATGATTTTTAGGTGAAACTTTGAAGACTTGTGAGGCACAGGAGGGTTTTGGATAAGTTTGCCCAAGACTCAAGTTCCCAGCAATGAAGTTCATCTCCTCACTTCAGACAATACATCAGACCATTTTACACTTGTGTCATGACCCTGAATGTGATCCTCAGTGGCATTTAGCATCTATGTAGCATCAAGATTTCAGTTAGAAAATTTTTGGACTCCTCCCTTGAAAAAAAACCTGAATGAAATTTTATTTTTAATAAAATTCTTAGTCATTTTCTTGTTGGTCCTTGCAGTAGATGTGTTCAATTTCAACTACCACAATGTCTTGTTCAAGGAATCCTCACTCATTCATAGTTTGATTTTCAGTACCACAACTCAAATTGGGAAGTTCTATCTATGGCCGCCACTAGCAAAGATTCACTTTGCACACAGGGTGAAGTACCACCAACATAGATGCCTCAGATTGAAAATTCAACCTTTGGATAGATCTTGTCCAAGGATTTGCTCTGTGGTATCTTTTCCTTCAAAAAGAATCCCTCAGATCACAACATCACAACAATTCTGTACAAGGATTTGAATCCAATGATACCTTTGATATTTCAATCCAAGGCACCTATGTTGACAGTGATAGAAGTACTGCCCACATTCAAAGACAGAGAAAAGAAACATGAGAAAAATAAAAATATGGAACCAGAGTCAGCCACTTGAAAGTTTTGTAGCATGCCAGAGCAAAAGTGCGGTGATCAAAAGACACTTTTAGTCAACCATTTTCATCTCTACATCACTAGCATCATCCCAATGTTGATCTTCATTGTCTTTTACTACAGGTACCCCTTCTTCACCTTCTTTTCCAAGTGACTTGCTGGTGATCCCTACTGCCTGAAGCTGAGTATCAATTTTTTGGATGTGTTTCATGATACTTTAATCAAGAGCATAGTCTTCACCAAAGCGCTGATGTAACTGAAAGAGATCTAAAGCTCCCGTTTTATTCGCTGTAAGTCAAGGAACCTTATATAGTTTGGCAAATATGTTTTCTGTGCACTTGTGAATCTCATTTGGTGGGAAAATCCCATTTGGGGCAAAAACCCCATAAAATCCTATGCATTCAACAGGGTTAAGCAGTTGAAGGCTACACCTTTATTGAGAGCTGGCTGTACAGGAGAAAAAACTCAACAATACTCAAACATCCTCGAATCCAGGGGCAGGTGGACGTTCCTTTGGATTTCATGGTTTCCTTGTCTTCCCATCAAATTGATTTGCCATATGGAGCCAAGAAAAGGATTTCTTTGTGTCACAAAATCCACAAAGGGGTAAAAATTTATGAGGAAAATAAGATTCACCCAAAAATCATATCCTGCTAATAGGCAAACAGATGGCCTGTTGTCAAGAGGCACTTGCTGTGCACAAAGTGTGCAAGAAGCAGTGTGAAAAGTTAACAACTTTTAACACTTCTGGTCAAATCAATCTCTAACACAGGATATAATTGAACCCTTGATGAGAATTCAATTAACATTTTCTTGACATCCCTGGGATCTCAATGACTGATACAGAAGATTGACCAACCCAAGACTTGATCTGGCAAAAGGTATGGTCAAGACCGAGTTTAAGTGTACACATTTGTATGACTCAAGAACTTGTGTCATCACCATGAAACCCCACATTATCAGTTCTGTGTAAACAAGTTTATTAATCTGGAACATGTTCCAAAAACTCTACCTAAGACTCTATCAGAGAATCTGGTGGTATGCAGTTTTTAGGTCATCCTGAATATCCCCCAGAGAAGACCAATAGTCTTTTTCAATCTTGAAATAATTAAACAAAAGTTCTGTTTAAGAATGAGGCAAAACTTATACTCACAATTTTTCTTCATATCATTTCAGTTTCTTTCATCACCCATAGCTCAGGCTCATATCATCAATCATGCATTGGCTCCAAATTACCCAGCAACATCAATACCCAAGACAATGGAGGGTATAAAGAATGGCCTGGAGGAACATTCTTATGCAAGTCAAATTCAACCTGTAGGAGATCATGTGGCTCATCCTCAACTGGAATATCCAAAGTCTACTGAAGGCACATTGTGCAATGACCTTGATGACATTGAATTCAAATGTATTGCTCAAGCCCAAGCTGGACAGACTGATTTTCATTCGCATGCATGGAGAAGAAGGAAGGTTCTTGACACAATACCCACACACTTGCAAGGCATGGGTTCCAACTCAAGATCAAATTCTGAGGGAACAGTCCCTGTAGGTCAGCTTGGAGATAAACAATTGGCAAATGGAGTGTCAAGGAATGTGAAGCAGAACTGGACTTCTTCAATAGACACCAAAGCCAATGAAAACACATCAGAATTGGTTGGCTTGAACAATTTCCAAGACAACTTGATTTCAACTCCAAATCAAGATTTTAGGTGTCATCATTTATCATCGCTTGAAGTTATAGTGAAGGAGACCACCAGCAATCATCAATTTGCCACAAACTACCCTGGAGAATCAATCCCCAAAGGTGTGGGTGGTACAGGGAGTTATGTAGGAGAGCATTATTCTGCAATTCCAGTGGTACCTGGGGTAAAAGGTGTGGTTCATATTCAACCAGAATACCCCAAATTTGATAAAGATACCTTGTGGGACCACATTGATGATATTGGATTCAATGAGCTTCAAAACCATTCTATATTTAACAATATTGATAAACCCCAAGCTGTAGAGACTGAGTTTCATTCACACATATCAAAAAAGAGGAAATGTCTTGACACAATAACCACAAACCTTCAAAACAAAAATGCCAAATCAGGTTCCAATTCTGAGAAAATAGTTCCTTTGGGTCACCCAGAAGATGAGAATATATTTCCTGAACAATCAAGTATTTTAAATGAGCCCAGGAATTTCTCAGTGGTCACTCAAAGAAATGAGAACACCTCAGAAATGGTTGCCTCCAAGAATGTCCACCACAAATCCTCCTTGTTTCCAAATATAAATAGCTGCAATTATCATTTATCATCACCCATAGCTAGGGATCTTATCGGAATTAATCCATTGTCCCCAAACCACCCTGGTCCATCAGTTACCAAAAGGATCATGGGTGCAGAGAATCTTCTAGCGGAACCATATCATGAAAGTCCAGTGGCACCTTTAGCAGACCATGTGGATCATACTCAATCAAAATACCTCAAATTTATTGAGGGGGACTTGATGGCTGATATTGATGACATTGAATTCAATGAGCTTCAAGCCTATTCTAAATTCAATCCTACATCACCCTGGATCAAGCCTACTCTAGATATTCATACCATTCAGAAACCGCAAACTTTTGATACTGATCTTCATTCACCCACATCACAAATAAGGACAGTTCTTGACACTATACCTACAAAAGTCCATAACATGGATTACAAATCAAGAGCCAATTCTAAGGGATCAACTCATGTGGGTCAGATTAAAGATAAGAATTTGGGTCCTGAACAGTCAAGAACTTTGAATGAACCCTGGAATTCTTCCATGGGCCCTCAAAACAATGAAAACTCCTCAGACTTGGTTGGTTCCAACAATAGTCATAAATCTGCATCCATTTCTGATACAGATATTGGGATTCATCATGCATCAAGTCCCCAACAGGTTTCAGGGGTGTCCAAGGAGCGTCTGCTTTATCGTGATTGTCGGCCACCAGCCATCATTTCCACACTAAAGTGGAAAGGAGGCTTGGGAGTTTGGCATAACACAGAGGTATTAAAGCAGATTGAAAATTTCTTTGATTCAGTTGATAGAAATGAACACTTACATCTTCAGTCACTGTCTAGCCAATCTGCCACCCACATATCTGCAATCAACTTAGCAATTGAAAGGATCAGGAATGATGTTGTCATGGGATATCTTGGAGGGATAGTCATAATCCTTTCAGGTTGTTCAAAAATTGCACCAACGAAAGATTTGATGGCTGATGGCTGGCAATTTATTCAAAAGTACTTGCATGGAGAACTGTATCCTAGTCGCCCACAGCTAACAGGACAACTCCTTAAACCAATTGTGTTTCAAAACTTGTCAAAACCTTTCAATCTTTTGGGTTACATACTATCTCTCAAAGCAGGGAAAACAGCAGTCTCACCAACTCTGATAGAAACACTTGTATGCCATTGGTCAGAACAAAGCAATATCATACCTCATATTCATGGCATTCAAAGGTATACTGATAATTTCCTGTCAATAATTGAATCCATTGCAAATCTTTCAGGAAAAAGTATTGTTAAGTTCAATCCAAAATCCCAAGCATCACCACAAGTACAATCTCCATCTTCAAAGAATAGGCTACCATTCCAATATATACATGATCCATGTCCTATTCTTCGAAAGATAGGCACAAACAGACTCAAAGATCAGCCTAGCCTTTTGCATCAGATTGATATATTCTTTAAGATTCTTGAAAAACAGATGATAAAACACTGGTATAAAACAATTGGGCCATCAACAACAACTCCTGTACCCAAGTATGAAATGATTGACCCACAGATGATCAAAGACATGATAAACACAGTCCAAAATAGTCTTGTACCAGAAGTTTTGGGTACTCTGTTTCTCTTGCACCAATCTCAAGAAGGGAAACATATCAAAGAAAGCTTGCTTACAAGTGGTTGGGAAGCCCTCAAAACTTATCTATCTCCATGGGAAACTATTTTTGTCAAAGAGCCTACATCAGTCTTGTTGAACTTTGAGAAAAAATCAGTAGAGTGGTATGATCCAAAATCTGTCATGCATTATTACTGTCTACACACAAAATCTCACTATCACTCTCCTGAGCCAATGTGGTTCATTGTAGAAATCTGGTATGAGATGGTGATTGACCAAAGAACCAATGGGATTACTGAACTCAACTTTGTACCAGCAGCACCAAACAGAGATATATACAACAAAATAGCTTCCTATCAAAAGAACAACCCATGGCATAAGTCTAAGAGAACTATCCCACGTGAAGGGACACAGGACTTATGAAAGCTAGCTTGACCAAATCTTTGTAGAATTAGAATGATTCCATAAAATCAAAATTAAGATTATGTAGGAATGGAATTATCAGCTTGGAATCAATGAAGCAAGGATCCTATTTTGTTTAGGTTGAGATAGTTTTTGATGCTTTCTGAAGATCACCCAATATCAACTTGTTTTATGATTACTTGATGTGTGATGCTTCTTCCTTTTTCTTCAAACAGTCTTTTGTTGGCAGTGTTTTTGCTATTGTGCTGTGAGCATGTACCCTGCAGTTGCTATATAAAGTGTGCAGCTCTTTCTGTGCAATGAGTATCTGGGAGCTGGAACTATTACTTGAACAAACAGTAATGGTTGATTATGTCAGGCTTTGTCAGTAAAGCTTTGACTATGTACTTTTGAGAAATGGTGGGAGTTTGATAAGTTTAACCGAGACTCAGTTCCTGGCTCCAAATATCCTCACTCCACTTCATACGACAAATTCCACAATTTGTCACTAGCATCATAAATCTGAATGTAATCCTCAGTTGTATTCTATATTGCCACTTGGGTCATGGATCTCATTGTGACCCTCAGTTGGACTCAGCATATATGTATCTTTGACCTTCCAATCAGAGTTGTCGAATCCTTTACTCAAAATGACCCCGAGTGACATAACATCTTTGATCAAATGCACCAGTCATTCTTCATCTCGATCGAGCCCCGCGGTAAATGAATTCAATATCAACTAGCACAGGAGTGTTGATCATGGGATCATTACTATAATTTTATCATCAGTATCATAACTCGAACCGGGAAGTTCTACTTTGAGCCTCTACTGACAGAAATTTACTTTACTCACAAAGCGATTGCAATACTGTCCACATTCCAAGACAAAGAAGAAATGCACGAGAAAAACACAAATATGAAACCAGAGTCGATCACTTAAAAGTTCCTTAGCATGAGCGAGCGAAAGCGCGTTGATCAGAAGACACTTTCAGTCGACCGTTTTCATATCTACATCACTAGCATCATCCCAATCCTGATCTCCATCATCTTCCACTACAGGTACCCCTTCTTCACCTTCTTCGCCAAGTGACTTGCTGGTAATTCCTGCTGCCTGAAGCTGAGTATCAAGTTCTTGGATGTGTTTCATGATACTTTCATCGAGAGCAGAGTCTTCACCGAAGCGCTGACGTAACTGATAGATTCAAAGGCCCCAGTTTAGGGGATGGACATCGAACATAGTAGTAAAGAAGAAGAGCACACTTACTTGAACACATGAATCAATATATTCTTTGGCTTCTATCCAACACTCTGATCTATCGAGTCCGTATCCAATAGATGTAACCTCTCCTGAAGGCTCAGTCGGAGGTTGTTTCTCTCGATCCTCTCCCATCATATGCCATGAGATCGCCAATAAATATTGAACTTCACCATCCTCGTCATTTTCTGCTTCACACTGTTGCAGAACTTCGATAGCTTCTGACCACATATCACATTCGATCGCCAATTTCGACCATTGTACTCGACTATCGAAAGGTGGAATCGTATCATCATGATCTTCATCTGATTCGGTATCTTCAGCTTCATCTTCTTCCATCTGATCGGGTGATGTTGAATTAGAATCTTCAATCTGAGTTTTGTCTCGCCATAAATCCCATGCTAGAAGAAGCGCCTCCTTTGCTGCATCCATATTTGTTTGTGATAGTCTTACAGATGCAAGAGTTTGTAATGGTTCAGGATCAGTTGGATCCAGCGAAGAAGCCATGGAAAGGTAGTCGAGACACTTTTGCTCTGCCATTGGATCGAAGCTAAAAAGACACCATCAACTTAAAACATCGAGAGATGTCAGACGAGGGATTTAGGATGACATACCATAAATCAGTCAAGTAAAGCTCCGTCATTCCAACTAATGCACGACTACAACTCCTTCGTACTTCTTTCTCTTCTACACTCCATTCTATCACTTCTGATGACTCATCAGGACATGTTGGTACATCGAGATCCTTCTGCTTATTTTTCAGGATTACCTCCAAATTCTCTTGCAAGATTGAAAGCGCGGTTTCGAAGTGCTTCAGTGAGGATTCTGGTGTATCGGCCAACTGAGCAAGATAGAGATGAACGGTAGGAGGAGCTGCAGCTTTAGAATGAGCGATACATCGATTGAAAAGCTAGATCGTTTGATAATTTGGTTCAAGACATCGATATTTGGGTATTAGCCTTTCATGTCTCTTGGAGAGGTTATTTTAAAAACAATCTGCAGACCTTTCTAGCCGCTTTTGTATCACCAGACTCAAGTTCAATCAAAGCCAAAACTTCAAGAGCTCGAGTATTGAATTCATCCAACTTTAAAACTTCTTGACATAATCGTTGTGCTTCTTCTAATTCACAAGCCACTAGAGATTGTTCAGCTTGATCGAGTAATTCGTCGGAAGCGCCTGTTGTGACGCAATCGGCTGGTTTGATGACAGGTAAATTCATATGAGCTGTTGCCTTGATAGCATCTTTTCGACCACCTCTGACATTTTTAGTGCGTGCCATTTCTTGGTAGAATGAGATTGTAATAAGGAATGTTTGGATTTGGTTGAATGTTGAAAAGTTGAGTTGAGTGATGAGAATTGTCGAAGCTTACACATGAATTTCAAGAGGTCGGCTTGTGGTTTTTTT
>KZ122364.1:4859-18738 GCA_002157025.1 Melampsora abietis-canadensis | reverse complement strand
CGTCAAGGATGTAGTTTGCAACCGCTGGGCCATTAACAGTAACCCATTAGGTGGATAAAGTGATGGGTTTCCGTCTGGTGATTTGAATGCAGTCTGTCAACTGCTTGCAGAGTGGTTTCCCAACTGCAATTAGTTGACCAGACACAAACCTTCCCAAACCCAGTCTCAGATCGGTTCCCCGCGGATTTTGAACCAGCCTGCATCCGCGAGGTTTTGAAACCCTCTCACAACCGAATCTCAACAAAAACAGGGTTCGTGGTGTAAGCTCAATCATCTGCTTCTATCTATCTAGGTATCTCCTTGCAATATTGGTATTGAAGTTTCTGTTCTTGAGCTCAAAAACAGAATCAGGTTTGGCAGGGGGAAGTGTAGTACAGAGTAGGCTTTAGCTACTGTAGATGTCTTTCCGTACGTCTCAGGGCAGTAGCTTCCTTTCCTCAACCATTGGGAAGCTGAATAAGCTTAACTAACGGACTCATCGTCCTATTCATTATATCAAGTCCGTTTATATATACACGAATCTGAGAATTTTCTCATCATCTTCGCTCTAAGAACCTTCAGTTCAACTCTCCTGTTCTATTTCTTTCCTCATTGTACAGCTGGTCAACCCACCTCTGTTCAGGTCTACGAGGTCTATATACATACACACAAGTGGTGTTCCTCCCACACTTCTCGCTTATATCTATAACACCAATCTATCAAAGTAAAGATGTACGTATATAAAATTAAATAAGAAAACAACAAAAATAATACAAATTGCAAGCCTTTTTGAAATATCATTCTCATGCCCACTATAAATTAAAACCTATTGAAACTTGAAGTTCCTTTGAAGCGCAATCCGTTCGAGGAATTTCAGTGAGCAATTGTCCAATACAAAGATATTCCTCAACGAATCCTTGTCTGACTCCATCGAGCTCCATTGGGCGATTTGTTTTCTTGTGTGTTTTCATACTCTCCCACGCTTAAAGTTTTCCTTTTTATTTATCGTGTTTTTTCTACTTCTTTAGCTCCCCCCTTCACTCTTACGTCAACGCCGGGGTACACATTAATCACACTTACAAGCATACGGTCTATATCCTTCGTTTATCCTTTATTCATTCATTCAATTTTGTCATTGTAGTAGCATGAGCTCCAACTCTTACTTCCGAGCACCTCCAGCACTTCTCTTTCCAGTTCCAACTTCGCCTCTCACTGAACCTGGTTCCCCTTACAACTCTGGCTTTCGTAGCTGCTCCAACCCGAGCTCGATTCACGCCTCGGACGAAGACTTGAGCCGGGAGCTTGCCCGAACTTCCTACTCTGGTGCGAAAGTTCATCTAGTTCCTGGCATGTTCTCTGACCAACATCAAGCTCGTACTCGCGCTATCACCATGCCATCCAACACCACCGCTCCACTGAGTATCGTTTCACGTAAATCATCTGCCGTCTCAATGTCTAAAAACGACTCCAATCGGGCAGGTGGTCTCAATGAGCCCAATCCACCTCTGCAAGAAATGGAACTTTCCTCATTTCCAATATCTTTTCCACCCGCGCGATCCAACAGGGCGGAAGAGTTTATCCACCCGGATGAGGACAAGTACATGACGTTCGTACCTTTGCTTGGATCTTTTGAAATGATTGAAATCTATATCCGAATGAAAATCAATCGCTAATATCTTCTTTCGAATCCCATGGCGTAAAATTCTCATTTTACATTGCTTCAATCATACTTGATAACCTCTATGATCTCCAATTTCTACACGTTTCATCAGTCACTCACCTGAATTGCTCGGCGACCCAAATTACCTTCAGAGCCAACAAGAGATCCCTGTCGTTCCATTCACTTCACCCCCTTCATTGCCCGAAACCGAATCATCATTATCTATATCCACTGTCTCTTCCTCGTTGTCTTCTCGTATACCCCTAACACCAACTTATATTTCCCCTGAAAAGACTCACATCACGGCCGATGCGCATCGTCTCATAGCTTCCGTCCTCGATTATCGTGCCTTTCAATCACTCGTCACAATGGAAGCTGGTAGGGATTGTTTTAGAGCATGGCTCGCTGCCGATGCTGATCTTAACAGACTTGGTCTAGCGAAACTGGATAGATATCTGGATGAAACACGGGGTATGTTCGATTATCTGATGAGCGCTTGTTTGTCAATTACATGTGAAAAGCTGACTCATCTTTATTAGCTGATGCGTTGGTGAAGACCGTACGGGACTATAGCATGTCTCTCTACAGTTGAGTCCTGTGTTATGCCATGCTGAGGGCGTCTGGGCCATTGTTAACTGAAGAAACCTATCATATCATCATAGGCTTATACCATAGCCAACGAACAGAGACCAGTATTGTGGTCCCCAAGCATGTCAATGAGAGTGCCCTCATGAACTTATCGCATCTTGCTACTCTGGAGAGTGGGCTAGGTAAAACTTCAGCCTATCTGTTGAAATCACTCTATTGCAACGAATTCCAAGTCAGCATCTATTTGCGTTCTTTCATTCGATTGGGATATTTGGACCCAGATTATTGAACATTCCTTATCATCGATTCAGGGATTCATCCATGCGAAGCTCATTGAACAAACTCAGATCTCAATCGGCCGTGAACCTGGCTCTAACTCAAGTGATTCATTCTGTCTATGTAACCCAAGGCTAAAGTCCGTTATCAACCCTTTTCATGTTATACTACTCATTTGCAACATATAATGTGCACTGGCTCTGATTTTGTCACCTGGCTGACATCACTGCTTTGATTTTCATTAGTGATAACCCAATTGTCATGGTCTCGCGTGGTTTTGTGTACGTTCAAGATTTCTTCTACTCGATTCCTTATCAAAGGTAAACAAACTAACCACTCTATCTTGTCTGTGCATACATATAGTGAGTTGACTGGTTACCAGCCACATGAAGTGATTGGTCGAAACCCTCGATTCTTTCAACGAAACTCTCGTAGAGGCTTGCCCTACCTTCGTGATGCAGTTGCTTCTAGTCGAGCATGCTGTGAGCTTATACTCAACTATCATAAAGACGGTACTCCGTTTTATTGTCTCCTAAACATCGTTCCACTCTTGGACTCGAGGGGAGAATTGATGTGTGAGTGCGAGCACGCCTTGATGTAGTAAATGTGTCTTTTGAACCCTTGCTGATTGATGTATGAGATTTTTGAACCGCAGTTTGGATTGGAGCTCAGACGGTGCGCTTTTGATCTTTTCCTAGACGATATGCAAGTACAAAGGCTCACTCACATTTTTTCACCGACATTGTTATCATCGTGACTATTTTCATCTGGTCACCAAACTGCAGAACGTGACAGGCGAGATCTTGGGTTCGAATGAGTTCTTTGAACCTCGTGTATCTCCTTCTTCCGCTTTGGCCGTTAAGCAACAAGTACAGCGCGGCCTTCCGCGCGACACTCTCCAGAACGAGTCTCCACGAATGCGTGCGCACGAGGATCAACTATTTCATTCTAGTCGGCCTGCCAGTTCGTTTTCTAGCCTTCTTGGACGTAATAGTAGAGCGTCGGGGTCAAGTCAGACTTTGAATCGAATAGGAACCGAAAATGGAAATGAGCCACCTTCACGCTCAATAGTTGGACAACTCAAGAGTGCAATAAAGAAGGAGCCATCAATGGGTAACGTTACTATGACGGGGTTTCCCTCAAGTAATGCTTCGCATCATCCTGGAAGTAATGCCAAGATAACAGCTACATCGGTATCTGAAGCATTGGGATCTGCATTAGGACCATTTCAGGAACAATTATCGTTATTCAGCTCAACTTATTCACAGGTATGTTACCTTCACCCTTCACTTGCTCGTCCTTTTCCGTGCTAGACCATACAAGTCGTAACGTAAGCTGGACTTATTTGAATGGTATCAGTTTTTGATTTTTGAAAGACATACTCATAAGGTAGTTTACACTGGACAAGAATGCTTGAGATTTTTTGGTAAGTCTTCATTTCATCTTCAATTGGGGCGAGAGCTCCTTGATGGTCAGTTGGAGGTTGATTCCCGATCGCGCATCTTGTTTTATTTTCATGTTCATGGTGGTAGGTTTGCCAATGGACTCACATGAGGATGCATTAGCTCCAGCCATCTTACACCACAATCTTCTTGACACTATTTATGGTGAGAATGGAAAGAAAACCAAAGAAATCAGACAACATGTCGCGAGTGCGATTGCGGGGTCAGTCTGTTCTAGTGACGTGTGCTTGCATGAATGAGGCGAACTCATCAATTTTCCTTTACCAACAACCCAGTGGACAGCCTGTGTCGTGCGATTGCTTTGTCAAATGGGACCTCGGTGTGAAAGTACAGTGAGTTTACTTTCGATAGCTAGGCCGGGTCTTTACAACTGTGATTCTGATGCCTGACTACCGCCTTTTCCAGAGCGAACTCAGACCGACAGACCTTTTCCCGAGTCACAAAAACTGCCCACATGAGCACATACTCTTGTTTGTTCAATCCTTTCGAATGCACCTTTCATCGCATGCATGTTCTGATAGAAGTTGTCTGTTTCGCCGTTCAATCCCGATTTTCAAATTGACCAGGTTCTATTTACGTAAGTCATAGACTCTATTCTGTCTCTCCTATTCTGTTTCTAGTGGTCCCGGAAGATTTTTCTTCGAATGGTCACTGACGAACGATATTTCTTTACAATAAACCTTTTTTTCTAAATCTCTTTGAACATCCCTACTTGTCATGACACAAAACGAAACGTTTTTTTTGCAGTTCACGCCACTCTTGGTTAGTAATTCTTCATCGCATGTGTCCTGACTATTTGAAAAAATTGACTCATTATGGGTCTCTGTGCGCTTCATTGCAGACAAAGAACGATAAATCTGTTGTTTATACCGCAGTAATGATGTGATCGAAATGAACAAAAGAAGTGGTAAGTTGTATCACAATACACCAAAGGAATCGAGCATGATACACCCATCACTTGCGCTACAAATCACATCATCAGTTCCATGGTTTATCGATTCATCGTTTTTTGTGAACACATTATTCTTCATAGGGTTGAAGTAGGTTACTGAGATTGTCGGAGAAGATCGTCTTAGTATTCACATTCTTTTCTTTTCCCTTCTGGGCCCTTCTGGGTTTATAATCCTTCGCATTCATTTAATTTTCTCGTTCCTTACTCTTTCATTCAACTCTTTGCACTCTCATCTCTCTCATATTTATCAAGCACAATGTTCTTAGTGATCTTCATGGAATGTTTTCTTTTAACACGATGTTGATAATATCTTTGTATTGTTCTGTGATCGGCGGTAGAGGTTTATGTTGAATTGTAAGAAAGATATAAGCAAATTTTGATTTGAAGTGGTGCTTTTGGAGCTGAATATGCAGCTTTTGATATTTATATGGCACAACTCATATCATCACATATTTGACAGGCACGAAAGAGACACTAGTGTCACAAAGTCACCATGTAAGACTTCTTGATATCATCAAAACTCGGATCCAGTTCATCTTCTATATGAGACCTCAAGCCCCTCAAATTAATTATTCGACATTATTGTTTGCTTGTGTGACTTGAGTACAGCGAGACAGAAAAATTGAGATGAGTCAAGTGCCTTCTTGAGAAACCTCCCTTGTTCACAGTATTCCCTACTCATGTACATACATACATCCGGTTCACCAAAAAGTTGGTAATGGATAAGAAGAAACGTGTTTTGACATTTCCTATGTGGCGAGCCGCTTAACATCACACCACCGGTTCTGACTCTGCCTCACCTGGTCCCTCAAAAAATCTTCCGACATAGACAGTGCTCATTGACTTCCTCACATAACATCTTGCCTTGAAAAACCATACATCTGGTGTCAGTGATAAGAATTGGCCACCACTCAGAATGTCATCCTTATCGTGTTTCTGCGTATTTAAAATTGGTGTGACATGTAGACTGCATAGCTGAAATCCTCTGTGTTTCTGGGTTCATGTTTCAAAACTCGCATCCGCTCCGCCTCATCACTCAGCGAGGTTTCAAATAATCCATCCATGCCCACAGAAAGCTGTCATAGTGATTGTGTACATCAAAGGATTCAAATTGATAAATTGTAAACTATACACTGAAGAAAAAAGAGAGAAATGAATCGGATGATTAACCAGCTCTCGTGAAGCAATAATTGAGTTTATCTACGTCCATGTGTGAAGTGTCGATCGATCTGTTCTCTAATCAAGACTGGATTATATTTGAACGCCAACGTTTACGAAATCTGGAGTCAAGGCATTCCCATTGGTGATCTTGATTTTGTTGGTAGACCCAGGTGTGAAGCCATCCATCTCTAGTAGATAGTCTCTGTACACATCATCCCAAGACTGATGATATGACCGCGCAAAAAAAACATTATCTAAAGTCAGCTCCTGTTCCTCTAACTAGAACATAGACGCTTTGAAAGAACATGGGGCCAACTCACGTTTCCACTTGCTGGGAAGTTTAACTTGACCTCCGGACCACCATTCACACTGATATAACCTTCCCGACAACGAGGACAATCAGATTTGATGACGAGTTCACTATCGGCCATAATATAATCAAGGGTAACGTATTTTCTTCCTCCCTGGTCCCCTCCATCGACGTCGTGCCACTGGATATATGATCCTTTTCCAACGTTTCCTGCTACTGCTAATCCAGTTCCTGTCACACGTTTTGCAGCCATCCCGTAGAGGTCACAGTTTTGACCAATGGCTGGATATTTTTGGTATTTCACGGGTGGCTTCGGAACCATTTCGGTGAGCTTCAACAGCTGAACACCATGAGCAGAGGTCTGCAATGGGATACTGAGGGTATAGATCGAGAAATTCAGTAGGTGTGAATATGAGATATGGTACCATATATTGTGGAAGAGTCTCTTACGTCGTGTTCCATACGTCAAGGGCGTCCTCCGTCCAGAGGTCAAGTATATTAGCACTCAAGTAGCCCAAATCCCCGAGGTTGAAATCGATCAAAAGCGTATCGTCCAAAAAGTTGACAATCACTGGAGATAGATCGCGTCAGATTTCAAAGATAATAATGAGTAAAGCGGACTCTTGCTGAAATTTATGTCATGACTCACCGACTACGACGCTGCCGTCTTTCAATGGTCCACTCCAAACATCATGCTGATCGGTGTATCGTCGTCTTAATCGGACACTTGCTCCAAGGGGGTCTTGCTAATAATCGCAAATTCACATGATCAGTGAGCGTTGAATCTATTCATGGTGCATAAGACGAGTAAAACGCACACACATTTACGGCAATCAGTTTGGGGTTCTTGAGATGTCCAATCAGGCCTTTATCGAGACGATTGAGATCGGTGGAGAGGATCAAAGGAGACCTGTGTTTCCAATGACGAGATGAGCCTGAGAGTTCAGACGAGAGATCGTATGCTGAAAAAGATGAAAAGCTCACTTCGCTGCGGCCCAAAATGTAAACTGAGTGATCACCTCAATCCTTGACAAACCACCCTGTCCGACTTCCAACAAATCAAGGTCGACAAACGTTCCCGGTTCGTTTGCCCAAGCTTCAGAAGCGAATTGATTGATAGTTCGTACCCTGAGTAAGTAAGCAAGAAGTTCAGCTTGATCTCTAGAAACTTTATAGGATATAGCAAGTTCACTCAACACCCGATCCCACGTGTCTGATGCACCGGCGACATCGTCTCCTATCCGCCACAGATTAGCATAATCTTTCACCGGCCACGATAATGGATTTTGGATTCCCCATGCAGATATGCTGATCACAAACACATGGGAATGCTAATGAGTTCCGTATCAAATATGATGTGAGATTCAGAGCCTACGCATAAGTAACCGGTGCAGCAGTAGCAATCAAAGCATCTCGTGTGATTTTGAAGCGGTCCTATACGAAAAATGTAATGCAAGACTATTTGAGCAAATCAAAAAAGATGATATGCAGTAAAACAATTGCACCTTGACACTAAATTTGGGATTGTAATCCACCGGAGTATGAGGGTTGTCTGCCCAACAGCTGATATAGAAGATGATGAGTAAGAGGTCAGCCGAGTATTTTAAACCCATTGAAAAACAAACAAAAGAGTACTGACAATTCCATCTTCAAGAAATCGATTCCCCAACGAACAAAGGTCTTGACATCTGATGCTTCATGATCTTGTGAACCTATCATTTTGCTGTGAGCTTTTGCTCTAGTCCCACAAGGATGCGACCTAAAAACAGTCATGGAAAGTATCAGATATTTGAGATACAGCTTCAAAGGAAACCCTTCTGAAAACAACGCTAAACCTCTTAGAGTATAGGAACATGTGAACAAGAAAAGTGAATTCCACTAACCCAGCAGTTGACGTCAGTCCAAATTGCATCTTTTTCCCATGAACGTACTTGGCCATTCCATCCATTCCGCTGGGGAATGCCTCTTGGTTTGCCTGGTCAAAAGGAGGAACGAAAGTAAAATCAGATAAAATCAACATAGGCTGATGAGCAAATGTGTAATTATGATTGATAGAGGTCACTTACTGCGAATGTTCCATCTTTAGCTCTGTCGATAGCTTGCCAACCACATCCCAGAATGAATGTCACATAGCCCGAGTCACGTAACCCACTTGATTCCATGAGGTCAACTTGCTGTCGCATCGATTTTTCATCAACTCCGCAACCAAATGCTACTGCTGAGCTCCATCCCATGGTGGCTAGTGATAGTATGCAGAATGACATTATCATCAGTGTCTGATCTTATGGTACATTCAGTGAGCTACTCACGGGTTACGCCTCTCTTGTTTTTCAGTCCATAACTAGAGTGTGCAAAAAATGCCAATGTCAATAGTGATTTCCACATCTCCTTCAAGAGTGGTCTATTGGTCGAGCCCGTCGGGGTTGAAAGTTGTAAAGAGAGTTGTGGAAATCAAAAGAAGACTTGTATAAACTGGAAGGAAACTATTCGGAACGTCAATCCTGTTCAAATGACTTTAAAGATCTATGTTGTTGATCTTTAACTTTCGTATTCCCTAACGCTTGCTATAATCCCGTTCCTCGGGCCGCTATTAAATCTTGGGGTTGATAAGGTCCTATTGTTGATGGAGTAGGAAAAAAAGGATTGCTCTTCTAATCCCGGAGAGAAATTGTACGAGCTTATTCACAAGTCACGAGATCAATACACAAAAGAGAGGAAAAAGAGAAAAAATGTGAGTCGCGAGATTGAAAAACCGAGTAGGAGTGAACATGTGTCTTGCTCTGGATGATAGTTTTCAATTTCATCCCAATGAAATCTGGAACGCTAATTGGGTTGCCATATCCTGATAAATACCTCACAACTAGGGTCATCGTGGCGCATGTATATCTCGCGTCTGCAGTATAACTCTGGAAGATGGATGAGTTGTTGGCTTGGAGACACGAATGAGCTCTGACAGGGATTGCGGATGAGATCTGTTTTTGAAACATCCATCAAGGAAAATCCTTCTATATACTGCCAGTGCCATGGTTGTGACCACATAATCATACTTCCCTTGACGAGTCCCGCCGGATTATTTGAGCCGATTTATGATCCCCTAACTCTATGCGCAATCAAGCATGCTTGCTCATAAGTCATAGAAAATTACATTTGTTGATCTTATCAAACGCCCAAACCCTCGATTGAAGACGCATCGATGCTGATTGCCATTGCCATGTAGCCAAGTGACTTGTGTTGAATGATGCACCTGTCAAAATCGGTAAAAGCTGCGAACCGGGAGGTCATTTTGGTCACCAAACCCGAAGTAACCATTTCCTCTCTGTGGGGAGAGGCACTGGTTACGTTTGCAGCAAATCTAGTGTACCAAATCATGAATGCTCAACATTTCGCAAGTTCTAAAAGACTACTATAGGCTCTGTGTACACACCTCAGAGTCAAATGCCTTGGGTTTTTCAAAACAAATGACCATTTCTATGCCATAAAGTATGGATAAAGAGAAACTCAAAAGAAACCCCACAAGTCTCATAAGCAGTGAATTCAACCCACAAAGAGATACTCAGACCATTTTCCTAAAAAGTTTAAATAATAAGCTTATATATCCAGAAAGATCTTCTCTTCAATAAACCGAAACCAAGATAAAAAGACAAAAAGAACAGAAACAAAAATAAAATATCCAAGTAAAAAAACCCCAATACAAACCTATAAACCAATTGATGTATAAGATATCCAACTCCGATCAATCCTTAGACAAAACCAAAGAACTCGACAAAAGGAAAAACTACATATACAATTACGCATTACAAGTCATAAACACAACTACAATCACTTACCAGTTCTTTCCTTCTTTCTACAGAAAACGACAAAAACCCATTGATAATACAAGAAAAAGGCGAGAGGAGAAACCCCGAGATATGTGAAAGAAAACCGAACCACAGAACTATCTTCATCTTGACCAAACCTTTCTTTTTACAATTACGAATTCAGGTAAGATTTTCATATTTGATTCACCCATTATATTCCCATCTGAATCCAATTGAATTTCATTTTTCTAAATCAAGAAAAAAGAAGAAAAAGAGGTTTGATTAGTTATAGGGGGAAGCTCTAGTTCTCCTGTTCAAGTCAAAAAAGAAAGGGAAAGCAAAAGACAAACCTTAACTAAGATTCCTTTCTTAGGTACCTCCAATGATTTTCCCACAATCTCCACATCTTCAGCCAACGGTTTCTTCCATTTCACCTTCCTAACCCGGATAGCCGATTTCTCATCCATACCCAAGTCCTCCTCTTCCTCTTCATCTTCATCATGATCTTTGATATATTTTCTACAAGTTTTACTGAAACTAACCGGAGAAGTAGGTCTAGGTTTTTTCATTTCCCAATTCTCGACTTTCAAAACACATACCCTATGCTCATTTACAGCAGTGAACCGTTTAGTAACACTCAACAGCTTTATAGTCGAATCATTTTTTGAATCTCTTGTGTTACTTTCTCTAAAGATCGTTGATGGAGCTGTTGGATTGGAGATTGGGATCGTGCTTTCAACTCTCCCGGCTTTTCGTTTGGTTTGTTTTTTCATCGCTTCCAATCTTTGACTTATCTTCGATGCTCTCGTTGGTCGCTTGGTTAATAATCCTTCGCCATTCTCTTTCTCTGATTGTAATTCTCCCAAAGCTTCGGATAACTATAAAAACATAAGGATAAAACATGCCATCAGATGTCTGATCTTGCTTTTCAGTTTTTCATATTGTAGAATTTATAGAGATCAAACCAACGTTTAGTGCAGATGTATTAGACTCCATGATCAAAGGCTTCGTGAGAGAAGTCCTCAAAGGCGGGGATCTATCAGGAGGACACAAGTGAGATGATCCTGACTTGAAGAGGGTTCCAAGTTCGATGGAGTTAGATAACACATTTTCCATCTCCTCAGGTCTCTCAGTCATTGTTCTACGCGAAAAGAATCGATTGATAGATCCGGGTGAAGATTTGATATTAGACTTAAAGTTTTCCAAATTTGGAGGAGTGGATGGATTGATCGAAGTAGATGTAGTAGTCTGAGGACTCTTCTCAAGCAATGAGCTTTGCATGTCGGGTGGTTTGGGTACGTCCTCCTTTAGTATAGTTGCAGACTTGTTTAAAAGGTCTTGCTCGGAGGGGTCCAGAGATGAGATGGACGATGAGAGTGAAGTAGAATGTGGTGTAGGGCAGGCTGAAAGACCTGGCGATGTAGACGAAGGTAGACCTCGTATGACTTGATTTGATGATGGCGAGCATGAGATTGTAAGAGGTAGTGCCGGTTTGCTTGGTGTGAGCTTCAAGAAGGTAGGCATTTTGAAGGATTCTGATCGAAGCTTTTGTGGTGAGACTGATGATTGAATCTGATGTTCCTGAGTATCTGAAGGCTTCTGCAGATTCGCCAGCTGAGCTGATGGAGATGTGCAGAGTGGGGTTTGAGGAGTGTGAGTAGGTCCGATAGAAGGAGGAGATGAGAGAGGTGACGAGAGAGGTGAAGATGAGGGTGTTATAGCTGGCTCTATGGTCATTTCTTCCGCAAGACTGATGGTATGAAGATTTGAAGATTCGGAAGATGAGAGTGGATTAGGACAGTCAAGTGTGGGTAAGAGAGAATGTGAGCCTGATGGGATATTTGCAAGTTCCAGCAGGGTTGTTGCAGGGGAGACGAGGGTTTGATCGAGACCGTGATCTGGGGTAGAGTTTGAAGATGGGTATTCATTTTGAGGAATTGATTCCGTGGAAGAGGTGGCGGGCTTGAGGTCGAGCTGATTGACATTGGATGGATTAGGTGAGTCTATTGAGATTGCGGTAGATAATTGAGATTCACTGGAAAGGGTATGCGAGTTAGGTTGATGGAATGAGGTTGTGAGTTGAGGAGGAGATGGAGAGAGGGTATCTGAATTGAAATTGAGATTATGGGCTGAGGGTATTGATGATGATGATGATGATGATAATTTTTGAATTTTAGTTCGAGGGGTTAAAGGGCTCGAAGGTGAAGGTGAACGTGAAGGTGAACGTGGTCTTTTAGATGAAGAAGACCTAGTCGAAGCTGTGAACGCAGAAGAAAAGTAAAGTGAGTATTAGGATTGAATTAACAGATCAACTGCAAGATGTTGGAAGCTATCCACTCTTAACCAACTTGAAGGTATATCTCAAGATGATATCTGATTGAATGAGATCATGTGTAATAAGGGCATATATGTATATAAGTGATTTGGTTTGATTGAAAAGACTTACCTTGAAGACTAGTTAAGATTGAATCAGCTGAGATAGGTGGTAAGATTGGATGATGATAGACTGGATGTAAACTAGTTTTTAAAACGAAGGGTAATGAGTCTGATGAAGATGTCATTTTGATGTTGTTGAATTGTTGTGATGATGATGATGATGATGATATTGTTAGTTGGATTGATAGTATACTGATTGAGAATGATATGTTGATGATATCTTTAAAGTCTTAATTTGATTTTGATGAATGCTGAGCTTGATTACCCTTTCTCACTTCTTTACCATTGCTTGTTTGAATCGGATTAGATTGGATTACTTATCGGATCGGGATACATCGGATCATCTTTCTCAAACTGAAACTCGGTATCAGAGACTACATACACACATTATAAGAATATCTCAGCACAATATCTCTATAGAAGATTCCATCAGTGAATCTGGGTTCTGCACAGACCAAAGGAACAATGAGTGCTTCCTTTCGAAAGGTTTAAAAGCTCGCCACCAAACTACAAACAAAAGAAGCAATACATTACCCAACTCAACCAAAGTTGGAGAGAAGATCATTCAAAGTTTGCTTGATACCGGATCTGGGCTGAGCTGAACTCGGAGCAATACTTGATGGTCAACCGAATCTGAGTGTTCGGAAAGAGTGCCGTGACGGAATGATCATGTTGATGGAAGCTGAAGCTTGGGGGAATACCTCATCATAAATTGTCAAGTCCACTGTCCTACATACTCATCTCGTGCGACGACCCCGATGTATGTACATGCTATCTTTCCCTTAAACGGGCATGTTTCGAGACGACACGAGCAAATGATAATTTGACTCCCTTTTCCGGTGGACATGTCTTTACATCATCGAAGAGTAGCCTTGAACAGCTCAAGCCAACATAAACTTACTCCGCTCAGTCATGCGCCTGTGGGTCTTGACGTTCTACAAAAAAAAATTCAAAGCGTCATTGTCGATCCACATAAATCCGGTTGCCTTTTGTCTGAAGGAGCCTTCACTAACCTCTTCATTACTTGTATCTTCGAGAGAGATCGATCAACATACGGATATAGTGTAGGATAAAACTTGAGGGAGTCTGGATGCTAGAATTAGTCAACGATCACAACCACTGCGTTCTTCGTATGAAAAATCTAGCGCCAGATGGTTAAGAATTCTTTTGTTTGTTGAAGCTCTGCCTGGGAAGTCCAAGTCGATGATATCCTTTTATTTCTTTCAATGCAGATCAAATTTGGAGATCAAATTTGGA
>KZ122359.1:1367-14896 GCA_002157025.1 Melampsora abietis-canadensis | reverse complement strand
AAGAATCCTTGATTGGTGCAAAGCAGAGCCTCTGCCAGTCTACCATGTGTTGGAATGGAGCATTTGGCGCGTAATTTGAGTCCCTCTGCTTGCATCCATCTCAGTAATTTCAAAGTTGATAAAGCACTTGTGAAAGGTCTCCAGGATGTATGAGGAAAACCTAAGACCCACTTAGAGCTATGGGCAAAGCCAGGAACAAACTTAGCAGTTTGGCAGGGGCGGGGATCTGCGGGAGCTCAAAACAGACGTTTCCGGAAGACTACCCTTGATAGGGGCATTCCGGGGTCCTGATGGGAGTATGAAATTTGGATCCTGTGTATCAGACATTTTTGCTCAGTCTGAGGCAATTGAATTTCAACTCACAGAGGTTCAATGAAAGAAGTCCTCATAAAGTGTGTTGCTGATCATATCAGCAAGTATACCAGACATACTTCAATATTGTATCAAGACCATCAAATTGATATTATAAAGGAAATGAACTAAACAGAAACAAACTCAACACTTCACTAAAAAAATTAGAAGAAAAAATGGCGCACAAAATACTTGAACCAAAACAGAGGCATATCCATACCACAATCATTTTGAGGTATCTACAATCTGCACTTGGTTACAATCAAAAAGGATAGTATTCATAAACGTGTTTTTTGAAATTGAAGATTACAATTGATTTTTTGGAGTTGCACACAAACCTCAGCGCTATTCAAAGAAAAACTTAGAGACAAACTAAGATGTATGAATAGATGAGTTTTGATTAGCCAAAGAGCGTGTCTGTACCATGGACATTTTTTTCACTTTCAAGTAACATCATGAATATTGGAAGTTATCTTAGAGAAATCATTGCTGCTTGCATTCCTAATCAAAAAAGAACCTATTAGTTCCCGATTGTTTCAGGCTGCTAGACACAAGAAAGTGATTACAAACCTGAGGATCCTGGTTACTAGCAGGCGTGACGCCACTTGGGGGGACTGGGGCTTTTCGAGATTTTCTAGCGCCTGGAACAACCAAGCGGCCAGGAGCATCTGCGTCCTCGTCATCGTCCTGTAGAGAGACGAGTGAAGTACTTAGCTGATTATATATTGATACTTTGAGTGATTAGATGGGCACCTACGTCATCATCATCATCGTCATCATCATCGTCAAACTCATCCGATAGATCATCGTCAACAGCATCTTCAAAACGTAAGGCCTTGCCAGTAAAGAAATCGATAGCCCGTGGGATGATCTGCCAAAGGGAAACAATAGCCATCAGCAAGGGAAGGCAAGGAAAGAAAGGTGAAGTGAAGACTTACCCTTTCCTTTAGATCTTCACCAATTTGGTAGTCAAGTTCGAGGCGCTGTTCGATATCGTCTTGTTCATCTTCGGATAAGTTGTCTTCTTCAGCAGGTGGGGTTGGTGGGCTGAAGAACGTAAAGAAAGACTCGGTTGGGACCACTTTCTTGACAACTCGGGTTTGATTTGTGTCTGCAATAAGAAAACATAAGATGATAAGATTGAGGGTGCTCTGAAGGAAAGAAACCAAAGAGACCTACTTTTGTTTCGTTGTTTCTTAGTTTCAACCTTGACAGTCAAATCCTTGCCAGTCTTCCAAAGGATCTTGGTTCCTTCGGCCTTTTCATAAACAAAATCACCAGCGTAACCCACAGTGTCTTGATAATAATAAGTCTTCTCCAACTTTTCATTTTCGAAAAACTCTTTAGCACCAGGACCGAAGGAAAAGGTGAGTTTAAAGCCAGGCTTTCCATCGAGATACGTGACTCGAATGTCTTCAAGATGCTTAAGCGCAGCTTGATCACGTTCGGTGATCAAATCAGAGATACCGAGATGGTTATTCAAAGCAGTAACCCAGAATTCGGGAATACCCTTTGGAAATTGAGCAAGTTCCTCAGCAGTAGGAGGTACACGAGCCGAGCGTTTTGGAGTTTCGGCATCATCACCGGACTCTTCATCATCAGACGCTTCATCTTCTTCCATCTTGATTCCAGCTGCGATTTCCTCTGCTGAGGGTTCGATTTTACCAGCAATGATCTCGGCTCTTCGTTCATAAAGAGGTCCATAACGATGTGCGTACTTCTTTTCTAGCTCGAGGACATCTTTTTGGAAATCGGCTTCGATCTTGGCATGTTCGGCTTGGATCCCATTCAAACCATCCACACGTTGTCGGATTGGTGCAGGAAGGGATTCGATATAACCAGAAGAGCGACCAACAAGGCCGTTCAAACGAGACTGAACTAAAGAAGCTAAAAGCTGGGTCCGATCACATGACTCTTCAGTTGTGTTTTTCCGATCCACGGATAAGTGAATTTGAGGTTTAGATTACTGACTGGATGACCTGCGATTTGAGCAGCTGCACCACCTGCAGCGGCATTCGACGAGATCGTAGGAATATCTTCTTCAGCCTCATCTTCTCCGATAGTATCAGGAACTTGAGGTCTCCTGAATCCAACAATGCCGACGAGATTCAACCAAAGAAGAGAATGTAAGTTTAGGACAGAGAGTATTACGAAAATGATGATTACGTACGAGAACTGCGAAACGCTGAGATGAGCAGCAGGAGTGTTCTGGAAGATTGATAAAAGATAAAAAAGATATTGACAGGATCAGGATAAGAAAAACCAATGCTATGTTTATCCCGATGTAGGAGATGACGAACCTGTGGGGTAGGAGCAGTGAGGTCAACCTCATTTTCAACGATTCGACGAGGCTCCATTGGGGTTTGAATTAATGGTGAGTTTTTTTAGTTAATGGATTGATAAGTGATAGAGTACTAGTGAATAGGAGTGATGAGTTTGATTTGTTGGTTACTAGGTTTTTGATTGATAAGAAGGAGAATGATAATGTAATGGATTGAATCGAGCAAATGAAAATTTTCAATCTGATCAGTTAAAGACTTGATTGGGTCACGCTGTCAGTCTGAGTGGGGCTAAAACAGAATCAGTCTTAAGGAGACAACTTACATACATACACAAATAGCAAACAATCGGTCAAAGCTCCTTTACAAAACAAAACATTACAAAACATTACAAACCAACCAGTGGTTCATTCTCAGACTAGGTTTATCTTACAGTCACTCTAATCCCATAGGTTTTAACCTTTTTTCACAGCCTCATTTCATGTCACAAGATCATTTCCAGTCGAAAACAAATCTTCAACGATGATAATGCCAATCAACTCATAGGATTCTCTTCATCTTCAGATCTCATTGGTAAACTTCTCCATGGAAATCACCCTTGGGGTATTCGTACATAAAGACACGTACATCTTAGCTGCGGATCAAAATTTTAATCAAGATACTTTAGCATAAAGAAATCACTTATCATGAGCATTGAGATCTCAGCCCAAGTAATGTGAGCATTTGCTTTGCCATGACACATATTGAATGAAAATGTTTAACTCGGTGATATAAATCAGGGAGATCACATGAGAAGTGTACCTTGAAGAAATCTCAGTAGTAATTCTGTAATATCTAGGGAGATTATTTTGATCGATATCATTAAGAACTCGAGTTTCTCATTTGAGGAATAAAATAGCAAGCAAGTGGTATATAGACTGATGCCATAAAGCCTCCCAATTTGAAGTATCCTGTGAAATAGATTTGATCATGGAAAAATGATTGTTAAAGATCAAAGTTGAGATCACCTTCCAATCACCATGCCCGTTGAAAATATGACACTGTCTGAAAGTGTGACAAGAAATGACCACATCATAGAGCTTCACTAAACCACCTAACAAGTAGTCAAGTATTGGCTTTTGTTGTCAAGTTGAACGCACCAAGAATTCTTGAAGTTCAACAAAGAGTACCATCTCACTGGTATAAGGATCTCAAATCTGCTAAAGAGATTTACAACAATAGCATTCAAAAAGTGGCAAGCTATCTCAGTTCACTTTGAACAATGATATTGAGAAGGGAGCAAAGCAAAACAAATTCATGATGTCTTTGTTGATAATCACAGGTATTTGCCTATGATCCAAATATCTCTTCACTTTGATCAGATCTAAATGTGTGCCACTTACCAGTTCTCAAAGTCGAGACTAATAAACAAGCTAGATTGGGAAGTAATGAAATATTTCATGAATGCTATAGGTTTTTCTTGATTTAAATTTCTTTTCTTAAATCTCTAGGGAGAAAGGTAAAAAAAGAAACGGATTGAAATCTTGGGTATGACAGAGAGGATTTGAGTATCATGTTGGTTTTGTTAAGAAGAGGCAAGACTATCAATATTTTTAAAAAAAACTTGGAGAAAAAACTGAATCTGAGCTCCTGAAATGGGTCCTCTTAAAATGTTGTTGAGACCAAACTATGGTGAGAAATGCGCAACTTTCTTTGAGGTCTTTGCAGTGCATTTGAATCATCCCTCTCAGCATACCTTGAACATTAATCAGTTTCAAAATAGCTAGCCATAAGACGTGTGTCCAGTACCCCAGCTATGTTCAATCCGCTGGCTGGGGTTGGTTGTGTTTGTTTTCTCTGAGTTTTGATTTATGTTATGATCTTTGAAGGCTGTGTTGTTAGTTGAGGTGATCAATTGTCAGATTTGATGAATATGATCATGAACTTCTTAGATGTTTTCTCTGCAGCATTGAAGTAGAGTGCTGAAGTTTTGTTGATTCATGTGAAATGTCAATGGAGACTCGAGAGTGGTGATATGGTACATGCACGTGACCTGATGAAACTTGTTTTCTTGATCGATCGACTTCGTGACTTCATGACTCACACCATCACTCAACTCAAACCAATCATCAACTATCAACTTCATCCAATCAGCCTATCAACTATCAACTTGAAGAACAAATTCAACTTGAAGATGAACGAAACCACTAGCACCGACCAAAATCATCATCAACTATCAACACTAGATCAATTACTAATTCAATCAGCAAAAGAACTTAAACTCAACTTAAATGAAGAAATCTTATTATCATCAGAATCAACTGATTATCTATCAAGATTAGCATCTTTACCATTATCGAAACTAAACTCAGAACCATCAGAACTACAATCCTCTGCCAACAATTTAGATGGTGATTTATCTTTACTTTGTTTTAGAGAGTTTCGTACATTCTTATTGGCTCATGATGCCTCGATGACAATCAAACGTACTTTTATTCAACTACACAATTCTCTGGATGAATTACTTCAAGATACTTCTGAACTTAACTCACTCATTCAAGAATTTCCTAATTCAGTTCAACATATCTTGAATGATCGTAAACAAATGAGTCTCTTACTCAATCATTTAAGTCCAATCGAAGATTTACTTGATCTACCTCAACTTGTCTCAACTTGTGTTAATGCTCGTCTATGGAATGAAGCAATCGAACTGGCTCTCAGAGTTCGTGAATTAGATATCAACATGTCCCTTCAAGATTCTCATCCATCAGGTGGTGTTTTACATCAAATCAGATTAGAAGTGGATCGAGCCTTACAAGCCTTACGAGATAATCTAATCAACAGTCTAAAAGATCGAGGCTTAAAGTTTCCTTCAGCAGTTCGAACCATTGGTGTTCTTCGTAGGATGTCAAATCTGTTCTCTCAATCAATCGAGTCTCCTTCTATCGAATCACTTACCGAACCGGAATTACGGATCACTTTCTTAGCTAGTCGATGGTCCTGTTTAGCCAATGCCCTTCAACAAGTTCAACTCTCAACTGGTTTCTCACCTTCTTCTGCATTATCTTCTACTTCCAATCCACTTCATCTTGATCAATTCTCAGATGCTTCACTTCAATACAATGAAGATCGTCTAAAGTTTCTACGGAAATGGCTTGAGATTTGGCGTGAGTTGGTGGGTGATACGATCTCGATATATTATGAAATCTTTCTTAAATCAACAAACCAGAACATCTCGACTCTCAAGCTCAACTCTGACCATCATCTCTCAAATCCTACTGTCCCATCTTCGCCTGGTTCCTTCAAAGATGCTCTCTCACCATTAAACTTTTTCGCTACTCAAGCCACCCATCTCCTAATCTCTACTCTCACTCATCACGTTAAATTGCTCGTGACAATCTCTACTCTATCTTCCTTATTAACACAACTTTCATATTGTGCAGCTGCATTTGCAAAATGGGGTATGGATTTCACTGGCGCAATAAGACCCACATTTATCAACACATTAGAAGAAATCATTAAATCAAGGATGGAATCAGGTCTTAAACAATTTCAATCAGATTTAAAACCAATCTTAATTCAAACTCCAACTTCTTCCACTTTCAAGCAAACTGCCTTTCAAACTCGTCGAAAATCTCTACATCCACCTTCCACCCAACCTCTTGAACATCGTTTAATCGCTCCAGATACCCTCCGACAAGTCTTAAGCATAGATTTAACTTCAACCCCACCATCTGCTTCACCAACCCGACTACCGTCTCATTTTCTCACACTCTTTCCACCCTTAGCGCGTTTTCTCAACAGTCAATTCACTGCTCTCAACGAATTACGTCTCTTACCAATCATAGAATCGTATCCAAAACTCACATCTTGTCAACTCCAGATCCTTACATCCGTTAATGAAGAATTACGAAAGCTAACTTTAAGTCTCCCACCACCTAGTCCACTCCACTCAAGTTTCTCAAATACCTCTGAACACCTTAGTATAATGAAAGAAGACCATGGAGGCTCAGCATCATCAGATCAACTTCGAGAAATCGTCCACCGATTGATCTGGTTATGGTCAAAACATGTTTTACCAACATTAGAACATTCACTCAGAGTCGAAATCTACGGAGACTTGAAGATCGAGAAGCCTTCTGAAGAGTTTTCATCTCTGCTCAAACTCGCAGAGTCTATTCTATCGAGCTTAAGTCATAGTCTGAAGCCAGAGGTCATCGTCTTAGACAAACCACGACGATCACCACCGAATGGTAACAATCAGCTTACCAGCCCATCAGAGTCTTTGAAGCCACTGCCTACATCAACAGGCGAGAGTCCAGAGATAATCACTGATGATCAACCCACGATCCCTTCATCGCAGCTCAAGACGACTCCTGTACCTGCTCCTGAATCAGAGCCTCAAATACACGTGAACCATGCAATGAAAACAGATACTTGATTGCTTTTTCTGGGTTTTGAAAATCTAATGGTGAGCTAATCATCTTCCAAATCTCTCAAGTGCTGAATTCCCAGCTTACAATTGGTTGTATGTACTGTAATATAGTGTTTCAAGAAGAAAAGAAGTGATGGTATCTCAACCTAGACTTGATGTGCAAAGAGGAGCTTGCAGCAATTTGATAATTCTAAGAAAAATAATACAAAATCTGAATTTATTGGACTCATCATTGTTAGATGTAGAATCTTTTACTTGAGATATTTATGTAGAGCATGAGTGCCGATTCTTGTTAGACAACTCTTGCTGATTCCTTGAGGTTTGACTGAGTGTCAAAGTGTGTCTTGACACATTCACAAATAGTTTGGTGATTGCTAGCTCTCTATTTTCACATCTCACCACACTCTAAAAGGATTACAAATTATTGAAAAACAGATGATAAGATCCAATATACGTCAGTGAATCACAAAGCAAAGAAAGAAACATGAAAAAGTGAACAAACCAGTAACTTTGACGGTCAATTTCGGACGATTATTAGGACCAGTCGGTACATTTTCGATTTTTCTCATCACTAAAAGTCCATCTGAATCCAATACTTTTCCAAATACAACGTGTTTATGATCCAAGAAATCACAAGCTGCAGAAGTAATAAAAAACTACAACAGAACAATCCAAGTTAATAACTTAGGATCCGTTAGATTTTTGGATGTGTGAGTGTGCTTACTTGACAACCATTGGTATTAGGCCCAGAGTTTGCCTGATCCATCAAGATTCAGTTTCTTTCATAAGTTTGTTTCGTTTGTGAATTTAATTGAATTGACTAACCATTGAAAGTAATCCAGCAGTTTCATGTTTCAATTCGAAATTTTCATCTTCAAATCTTTGACCATAGATCGAAGTAGACCCTGTCCCATCCGAATTCAAAAAATCACCCCCTATCATTCCCTCCCCCCAAAGAAAAGAAGTCAGAACATGATTGATGATCAGTTGGATTAAGAATCCATACCTTGAACCATAAAATCTTTAATAACTCGATGAAAGATACTATGTTTATAACCCACAGGTTGCCGGTTAGGCCTATTTACAAACAAACCCAACCTCATTCAACCACTTTTTGCTTTCTCCTTGCTTATGAAGCACAACTTACCGATGTTCACCTGTACATAATTGTCGAAAGTTTTCAGCTGTTTTAGGTACAATATCACTAAACAATTCAAATTTGATTCTTCCAGCTGGTGTTTCTCCTATATTGATATCTATCCTTTTCCACCATCCCCCACACCAAATGAAAAAAAATAAATCCAACAGTAAGCTTTTTGGGTGAATAAGATTCGAAGGAATTCAGACGATACCCATGAAGACTATCGGTCTTCCATTCGTTCCTGCTCCGGGTACGATTCCGTTTTGAGGTTTACCAGTGTTGGACATCTTGAAATAATAATCGATGGTTCAGAAAGAATCTTGACAACTCGCGTTGGAAAGACAGGAGTGAACCGTGAACCGAGTCGTGGATCGCAGTCCGCAGTTTGGCTCGGTTTAATTGATCATGACGTTGTCCCGACTCCCGACCCGAAGGAAGAGCGAAAGATCTGATATATAATGCTGATGGTTGAGCTTGAATGTCAAGACCAAGTCATGGTTTCAGTCCAATACATTGAAAAAACCATCCGAACGGGAAATCAAAATCATCGTTTATAATCACTTCTCATCGGTTTTCAACCCCCAACCCAACCCCATCATGCCGTCGAAGCGCCCTACGGGCAACGACGAGGACAACCCCTCCCCACCCCCAAAAAACCCGAAGACGAAAGAGGCCACTACGGACCCAAACGCTATGATGGACGTACTATCGTCATTAGCGAATAATAACTCGAACGATGCCCTCCTCCAAACGGTCATACAAATGATGTCAATGCTTATCGAAACTATCAACAAGATGAACGAAAAAAATTGACAGATTAGAAGAGAAGAACAAGAAACTGGAAGAGACGAACAAAGCAGTACTGTGAACTTCTCAACCAATCAGCTACCCCCTACCACCGAAGCCCCAAGCCTGGTCTGGAACGACACCGATCAGAATCCTCCAACGACCACAGAATATGACTGCCCCAAAACCACCACCCAAAAATACGGAAATCAACGAATTCAAAGCGGCCACACTCATTATACACAAAGATCCCGAGAAAGACCCCTTTAAAGAGATGTCAAACAATGACATTGGAACCAGAATCAACGAGGCACTCAGCTCGATCAACGCGTCGGTTAATGGTCAACCAGTCAGAATCCGTGGTACAGCAATTCTCAAATCAGGCGATATCCTTATGAACATGGACAACAGACCCATCAAAAACTGGCTCCTCGAAAACAAACACATCTGGACTAAATTAGTACACAAGGACTTCGAAACATCTCAAACGCGTTACCCAGTACTGTTCAACTTCGTCCCGGCAGACATCAATGTCAAACACAAAGATTTCCCCAACAACCTATGTGAACAAAACAACCTGCCACGCGATTCGATCCACTCCATCAGATGGCTCAAGAACCCAAAAGACACAGAGAAGAAACACGGCACAATTATCATCAACTTCTTAGACAAACAACTAGCACACAAAATTGAAAAAGGTGGACTATATGCAGAATTTACTAGACTTAAAAGCAAGCAGTATGTACAAGGCCCAACCATGTGTTTTAATTGCTTAGACCTGAACCACATACATACATCATGCAATAATACCCCAAATTGTGCCAAATGTGGTGATCCTCACAACACTAAAGACTGTGCTAACAATGAAGTCCAAACTTGAGTGAGAGCGTAAGTTATGACGCCCAAAAGACTAAGACTAAAATTGATAGATTCCTCCCCCAATACAAACACTGCCCAAAAAGCCTAACATGCCCACTCAGAAACACAAAATTTCAGATCATCAACCAACAAACAAACACCAATGAGTCATAATACAAGACCAAGAACTCCCACAAGACCGCCTCCCACTCAAAACTATCCGAGCACGGATTCACCTAGCCAAAACAAAGATTCACCCAACATCCCAGCATACCTCAGCAATTTCTTAATCCTTCACTTCAACTGTGGAAAATCACGCGCAAACATGTTTGAAGCTCTCACACAAACCCAGCACACCGTCTTAGCAATCCAGGAACCCTGGATTAACACACACACATGTACCCCATCTTTTCCATCCCACGAGGCATGGCACACAGTCACGGCATACAATTACCACCCCACAACATGGGAAGACAGACCAGGAGTTGTAATCTACGTATCAAAACTGATCAAATCATCACAATTCACAGTCCTCCCCAGCCTCTCCAACATTATCCTCTCAATAGACTTCAAAGACCCAGATACCCTACAACTCAAACTCCGACTCATTTCTTGGTACAACCCACCGGGATCACTTAGAGGTATGACAACTCTCGTGAGATGGCTTTGCCTAAACCACAACCAACACCTCCCCTCAATCATAACCTTTGACACAAACTTACATCACAGCTATTGGAACCCCCAGGAATATAAACAAATGGATCCTCAGGCTAAGAAATTACTAGCCCTGTGCAGCTCCAAAGGTTTCAAACTAGTTTCACCAAAAGGAATAGCCACAAGGTTCTCAAGAGGAACAAAATCAACAACCATCAATCTTGTATGGGCAAGCTGGAACCTAGAGGAGAAAGTCACAGGTTGTAAAGTAATCCAGAACAGCATGGCTTTGGATCACTTTCCTGTAGCTACATTTCTCAACATGCATCTCCTACCTCCAATCAAATATCATATTGCACTGAAATATACTGACATTGACATCCCCCTCTTCCACAGTAAAATCAAATCAAGATTACCCATACTCCCACCAGAATACCTGTCAAAAGAAGACATCAACTCAGCAGTAATCAACCTTTCGAAAATCATTCTTGATGCAGCACAAGAACAAGGCAGAAAAGTCAAAACAAACCCAAAGAAGTTCAAAATCTGGTGGGAGAAGGACAAACTCAACCCGATCCTGAAGAATCAAAACCGAGCCTGCAGATGGATGATCAAATCCAACCTACCCAAAGCTTGCAAATGCTACGAAGAATGACAACAATACTTCAAAACCCAAGTTCTAGACGCAAAAACCAAGCATTGGAAGAAGTTCCTTGCATCCGGCTCAGGCAACATGACTTTCAAAGCATACAAATTCACCAAACCCACAACCTCAGGAGAAGTAGTTCCATTGCTAACCCAGACAGGATCAGTCACCTCAAACAAAGAGGAACAAGCAGAGCTACTTTTCGAAGGTACATCACTGGCTCACGCGGAAGCGGACCTCACCAACATTCCACCCAACTTATGGAACAGCATTCCTACCAGCCGGTGGCTTTTCCCGGCACTACACCCAGAGGAACTCTTGAAGTTAGTAAACCACACACCCAACAAGAAAGCTAAAGGGGGTGATGATATACCAAATGAACTTGTCAAATTAGCTCTGCCAGCGGTTGAACTCGAACTTTGTCGACTATTCAACGCGTGCTTCAAATTAGGCCATTTCCCAGACAGCTGGAAGAAAGCTGTCATAATCATCCTTAGGAAGGCGGGTAAGGACAATTATGCCGAACCTAATGCCTACAGACCAATTGCCCTATTAAGCTGTCTGGGCAAAATTCTAGAAAAACTGATAACAAGCAGAATAACGTACTGGGCCGAAAACTTCAAGGTTATATCACCAAGCCATATGGGCGGCAGAAAACAACACAGTACTGACGATGCCCTACTAATTCTAACATCATGGATCAAAGAGAAGTGGAGGAAGAAGAAAGTAGTCACAGCACTGTTCCTGGACGTAAAATCAGCCTACCCGTCAGTCCACCAAGAAAGACTCTGGTATATCCTCCACAAGCACAACTGCCCACCTTATCTACTACAGATCATAAGAAGTTTCCTCAATGAAAGATTCACGAACCTACGACTGCAAGATTTCCTGTCTGATTAATTTGACATAGATAACGGTCTGCCTCAAGGTTCACCTCTTTCAGTGATCCTAGACGAAATTTATAACTCAGAACTACTAGGTCAGAAAAGCCCTGCCCCCTTAAACAACAAACTGTCAATTGGTTTTATTGATGACGTAGTCCATCTAGTGTCATCAACCTCTCTTGAGGACAACCTCCTAGAGCTACGCGAATTCGCCAATCACTCACTCAACTGGGCTAGTAAGCATGGTGCAATATTTGACTGTAAAAAAGCACAAGTAATGCATTTTTCAACCAAACAAAGACCTACACTACCCCCTTTCCTTTTTGGCGACACATGGTTACACCATAAGAACGAAGTCCGCTGGCTAGGACTGTGGTTGGATCCGAAACTCAACTTCAACAGTCATATACAACACATCAAGAAGAATGCCACTTTCACTATGCATCAATTAAGAAGAATCAATAAATGCTATTCAGGTCTAGCAATGAAAGAAGCCTTGACACTTGTCAAAGCGGCCTTACTACCAAGGATACTATACGGAAGCATAGCCTGGTTCACAGGTAAAACAAACAAAAAACTCTCAAAAGTACTAGAGACAATCCAAAATGAAGCTAACAGACTTGTTCTAGGCGCCATGAGAGGTACTTCCAACAATATGATGCGCCACGACGCCCACTTACCCCCATTTTCTTGGATAGCAGCTAGAAGAAATCATAATTTTATCCTCAAGAGAATGTCAGTACCTGAAACCCACCCAACTCAAACCTTCATAATAGACAAGTGTAGTCATTCTCCCAAAACTCACTTAGGACTGATTCAAGATAGTGTCCAAGCAGACTTACTGAAAGAATTGCTCAAAGAAGAAATCAAACTGATTTATGCACACCCCATAGCACCCTGGATACAAAGCATAGGGGAAACTTTCAATCTAGACCGCAAGAAAGAAGAAGTAATCAAAATCATACCAAGACAGATTGAAGAAGAGAACAAAAGAAATGCACTAATAATCTTCACAGATGGTTTGGTAACTCAAGAAGGCGGTGGAGCTGCTGCGGTGTCAAAAGACATCAGTCAAGCCCAATCCGTGAAATTTGCTAACAATTTCTCCAATCACAAAACAGAGATTTTAGGGATACTCCTGGCAACGGAACTGGCCATTGAAATCTTCAAACGGTCCAGACCACTACTGTCAAACTTAGCCATTTTCAGCAACAACCAAGGAGTCATCAGACTAGCTAGTGACACACTCAAACAAACCTCAGGACAGCACTTACTCATCAAGATTTGGATTCAGCTAAGAGAACTTCCAGAAAATACAGACATACGGTTTTATTGGACACCAGGCCACGAAGGCATTGAACTAAACAAATCAACTAGCCGGAGAAGTGGCAACAAATCTAACCACTCCCATATCACTACCATCAATTATAGGTAGCTTAAAGAAAAGAACAAAAGAAAACTTTGATATTGCTAATTTCCCGTTTACACCAGGCAAGAACGCATACATGACCAAACC
>MWRH01015849.1:0-10245 GCA_002157025.1 Melampsora abietis-canadensis | reverse complement strand
AATCCTTGATGACCAATTATACCTCCAATCATTTTCCCCTGCTCAATTGAAGGGAAAAGTTGATTAATGTTTGCAGTGGTACAAAGGGCAGCTTTCAGAGGGCGCTTATAAGTCCTGCAAATCATTTGTACTTCTGGCCTTGGCAGCTTTTCGCGGGCAAATCAAACATCTCACAAAAATCATTCAAGGAGTACATGTCGCAGACATCAGGATCACAGGTACGTTGGCGGATGACAGGAACTTGCAGACAAGCTGAGCATATGATGATTGGAAAACACCGCCATCATTGACCAAAGAATGGCTTCCAGAGATTTGGCTTTGCCACTCTCAACAAGGCCCCACTTGTAGATAATATGAGCTTTGTCTACAACATTGAGGAACAGGCATGCTTGGAATTGGGTCATGTGCCAAATGTGGTCGAAGATCTTGTTATCCAAAGCGGGTTTGAGACTCTGACAATATTAATGGTTGATACATCAGAAAGAGGTTCTGTGTCATATCACACTGGCCCAACAGTAGACACATAGCACATAGACAAATCCATATATCCAATGATGGAATCACATACCTCTTGTGTGCAATTTGGGCCAGTCAGATTGACCATGTTTAGGTTTAGTTCAACTACCGCTTTCTTGCTGACCTGTCCACATTGACCCCAGGAGTAAGTATCATGCAGCTCAAGAGATACTATCAAAACAAACCTGATCATCTTTGGGGGAATCCAAAGGAATTATGCTACAATGGGTGCATAGCGCTCCCTATCATGAGCAAGGTAAAATAACTCAGGTACACAACTTTTCCCAAACCCAGTTCCTGTCAACAAAAATGTTGTCTTTTCATCAATCAGATACACAAAGGCCTCAACCTAGGTTGTTTGAGCATTGTATCCATAGCTGTCACAACAGAGTTTGCATAGTACTTCAGTTTGACATTCCACACTCGTGTTGACCAAATCTGGGTGCAGTTTTGGCCGCAAGGTGAGTAATCTTTGTGGTGATGATTTTACTTGGAAGAGGTTGTTGGTGGCTGAATGACTGTGTCACATCATGTTTTGTTGCAATAATTGATCATAGGTATTAGCAAGGTTTGTGTTTTGTGTGTGTGGTGCTACCAAGGCGGGGAATTTGTCAAACTTGGGAAAACTAGCAGATTGGCTTGAGCTTGAAAAACTGTTGTTTGCTCAGATACTGTCCATGGTTTGTCCCCCATACAGGTGTTTGGGTCACCATAGTTGTGTCTCTGGCAAGTACATCCCCGGTGCATGCCCAAGAGCTCTTTATGGCTGTAGAATGAGAGCCGTCAAGGCTGTTAAGGATTGAACAGCGGCAAATGAAAGCTGTGAGTCTTGTGCCTTTTTCATTATCATCTGAAGGACTGCTTATCAAGTATTTTGTGAGAAGAGGGGTCAAGAGATTTTGGGAAAAATCCCTGACCAATCTCACGTCAAATATTTCCGTTTGCGCGTAAGTGCCTTGTTTGAGTGGGCTGGTAAAGCTCAGATGTTGGCACTCAGTTAAGTTTCACCAAACCCCTGAATCTGATTTGAAATTGCTTCCCATTACACTACACATCACCTACACACACATACATCTCACCATGAATCCAACACTAGTTGAAACTCAGTATGCTGGGTACAAAAGTACTGTAACACAGTACAAGTTGTAGTCGCATGACTGGCACAACTGTGGCACAGCAACTATCTCACGCCATCTCTAACAAAACTCTGATCTCTTGTTGAATCTGAGTTTCCACAACTCTCTGGATCTCAGAAGATTTGTTTCTTACTTTACTTATGTGTCCATGATCATGTTTCCTTACTTACTATACAAGTCTCTCCCTGTGCTGTGCCATTTTGTGGACCCACACTCAATCAAATTCTCAATTCAAAGTTAAAGTTGAAAGGCTTCTCCACGCAATAAACCCACAACCAACTTCACCACAACACCTCCCCCAAACCTTGACTCTTGCTATACACCACCACTACACCTTGAATATGGCAACACTCACAATGACCACCCCTCTACTGCCAACTGGGAGCCAACTCATATCCCATCTCAAATCAATGGCCAATTTTCTTGACAGCCCTGTTCCAAACACTCAAAGTCAAGATAATGATAAGTAACTAACTGGCACACAACAGACCACAACCACATCTCAACCAGCAACCACCACTTGTAAACGCCCTGCCAACAAGAAAATGAACAAAAGTTTGAAAAAGAAGAAGACAACTAACAACAACCCACCTGCACCCGATGTCAGCATTGCCAAAATACAATCCAAGGGCAAGACATCCTTTGAGCTCTGATGTCTAGCTGAAAAACACACCCAAACTGGTATTAGTGATGCAGTATTCCAATTGATCTTGAAATTTCACAAAGAGATAGAAACACTCATTGTCATTAAAGCACTGGAGCTGGGGACAACTGTATTGGTCATTGAAGAGATATTGTATGTTTTTTTTTGAATACCTCAATTCACAAAGTTCATTACATACTGTATTCTTAACTCACAACATCTGATGTACTCTGTAGTGGAAAATACATGGGTGTACGCCAACCACCAGCTTAAATGATTACCTCCAAGGCAACTTTGCTCAGTCCGTTTCCAACAAAGGTCAGTGAATACTTTACGCTTTCAAGTCATCCTATCCTGTCATAAGTCAAATAAGGATATGTATGACCAATAGCTTGTGGAGTCGCCAGCCGTGAAGCCATGCAAGTGTTAAAAGCTAATTGGTTAACCATGGATAAGCCCAAAAAAAAACTATAGGAAGGGCCTGGCAAACACCAGTGCTAACACCCCCAATGAAGGCCTGGAAGACTCGGGCATTGAGGCACAGTCTCAAAGCAACATTCTCCAGCCTTGTACAATGGTTATAACCAACACTTAATGCCTCAAACAATACAAAGTCAGTGCCAAACATATCTTGGACCAAACTTTAGCCAAGGTAAGTATTTTGTTTGCCCGCATTCAACCATCCATTTAGTGACCATGAGTTGTTGTTTGCAACAGTGCGTCCCCATAGCAAGCTAATCACTTTTAGATGGTGATCATAGCAGTTTTCACCCACATTGGCCCAAATCACTTCCAACTGACCAGGAACACAATTGGTGTTAACAAAGCCCTTTAAGTTATTTACAATAACCAAGGTGGTGATGTGTCACCCTCAATGAGGACTTAAAGGACAATCTGATTCAGCTGATATGGATCAAACGGCCACAAGAATATCATATCAATACTAAAACCAATCAAACTATCCATGCTGATACTGATAGACTCAACAGAACTCAAAACAATAGACTCAACAGAACTCAAAACAGTAGAACAAGTCATATAAATTACATACGCAATCAAACTCAAACAACCACTACCAGGTTCAATTGTGCCAATACCAATATCATCAAGCCTCACCTTTTTGACCCAATGTTGTTCTAAATTACATTATCATGTTATTGTTGTTAGATGATATATATCATGTTTGCTTCCTTTCTTTCAAACTCCATTTCCTAGTTATCCCCAAAATTCACAAACCTTCATTGATTCAATACATCAAAGAAACCAGTCTGAATTAACAGTTGTTGAATATGTTAATTTCCATCACCATACAGAGATCTACAAATCAATACACATGCAATTGAACATTGACTTGCCGAGGTGTATGTATATGGAATTACACTGTTGTTGCATCAACACTTTGTCATCATAGGATCCCCGTTTTGGTGGCTGCATCCAATATTGGAAGAGGTCAACCTAACTACCCAGCTGTCTCTCAACTATATATGTTTGATAAGCTCCAGAAGACTTGTACCCTTCTATCATCAACTCACCATCTATCCCTGCTTCTTTTTGGCTATCTGCTCAAATGAGTGTACATTCACTTATAAGTCTCTTATATATTATTGTTTTCTTATTGCACAGTCTGATTTTTTGTCTTAGCTTCCAATCTTGTCTTGGTTTCCAATTGTTTCCAATATTTTTTATTATCTCAATAAGGCCCAATTGTATAGCACAAAGCTCACTCAACCTAGTTCGTCTCCACATATCTCTTCACCAACACCTTTCCCATCCAAAGAAACGCCTCAGTCTCAGTACCTGTAATATCCTTGTTTATCACCGGGGTACAATGCCCACGCACGAGGTACTGGCAATCATCTCTGCAACCAATCAAGCTTCAAACCTATAGAAAGGCAAACATACTCCTTTTGCAAAGTTTGGCAATGGATTTCTCAGTGGTCTCACCGCGGTCAATTCAGCCATTGAATGCATGTTTTTGCTTAGAAGAACTTACCTAGAGTTGCATGAACATCCCACCAACTGGTGCTATGTGTCATAAAAAGTTACAACTGATTAACAAACAAAGTTGTATAGTGTGATGGCTATATGGCCAAATCTTCTACCTCTTGCAGTGTAAGTCATGTTATGTTTGATCAATTTTGATTTGAATCATCATTGAGATCATCAATTGTTCTTATCCAACAGAACCACAGCAGCCAGCCAATCAACAAGTGTCTTCACCTCATTTCAGGCCAGTTCATTGGCTGAAACTACCCCAGACATAGTCATGCGAGTCTCAATTGATTCACTGGTGTTTCATCCGGAGAAAGTGTTGAGGTAAGTGATAATATTATTCACATTGAAAAGGGAGGAACCACAACAACCCCCAGCTATATCTTTTTCCACCCACCCAAATTACATACATTCTGGGACAACCTCATTTTGAAAGGGCTTGGTTCAATTGAGATTGTGCTCCTTCATGGACATGTGTTACAGTAACAACTGCTGTTGCAGCGGTTAATGTGTGAAGTGTAAGTTGACAAAAGTAATATCTTTCAATCAACAGTGACACTTGTTGACTCTTCTTTTGTACAATAATCAAATAGAGATGATTGATCTTATCCAGTTGAATATTGCTTGTGATTATGAATTATTATTTTCTCTCAATCTTCACAGTAAACTTCTTGTGTCCTACTTATACAGTCATCAAATCAAGATGATTGTGATCATAACTTTTGATCAAGTTTTATGTTCAGTTTTTTATATCTCAATCTTTCATTGATCTGTTCATTGCGTTTCCTATCTATCAATGTTTCATTCGACCTTCTCTATAAATAACCAAGATGAATTGTGTACAAACAGTGATAGATAGGTTCTAGTGAGTGACAAAATGCCTTACAAATATATTGGAATGCCTTGCCAATCAATTGGTATGCCTTGCCAATCAATTGGTATGATATGGTGCCAGGCATCATGTAAAAATTAAGTCACACCAGTGGGAAGTAGTCACCAAGATGATTTCAGTGAGTCTTCAAGTTAATTCTTGCCTATCTCAGGGCTATTTCAATACTTCAGTGAAGTCTCATATAATATCTTCTATGATATGTAGTTTAGTTGTACTTTTTACCCTTTGTTGTACTTCATTTGTAGAAATTATAGTAGTTTCAATCTGCTTGGTCAATAGCAATCTTAGAACAGCTTTTTCATCGCCTAGAAGTGTGACAGAGAGGACTGAAATGTATCATATGAAAGGTTGATAATTGGTTGTTATTTTGGTACCACTACCAACTTTAACATACTCTTGATGTAAAAGGTATAGTAAATTCAATAATTATTGGTAAATAGCTGTTTGGGAGGAATACATGGTAGTTTTTTGCACCTAGAAGTGTGACACCAGAGACCAAAATGTATGATATGAAAGCTTGAAGATTAGATATCATTTTGATACCATTACCAACTTCAATGTACTCTTGATGTAGAAGTTATAGCAAATTCAATAATATATATTCATTAATTGTTCATTGATGCTTTCATTAACTTTATTGGACTGTAATTGTACATAACTCATGTGAAAGATCAATCATTATATCTGATGTACCAACCTTTCTACGCTGCTTGGTTATCTGAGTAGCTAGTATAAGTGTACAAGCTTTTGGAAGGAGGCGTAGAGTTCTCAATAGTCAGAGAGGAGAACTCAAGCATGATGAGAAAAGCAAGTACCTGATGGTATGCGAAACAAATGTAAGAATGAATGAGAAAAGAAACAACTAAGAGACATAACATTCATTCTTATATAAGTTTGGAAAGAAGCATAACACCTAGGTACAATAATACGGGCACAGTCAAGATTGAAGAAGGAAGCTAATGGAAGATAATGAAACACATCATAAGGTAATGAAATATGACAAAGGGATTGACAAATATTCATTATCTCAATAGCTAGATCCCGAAATCTTTGTAGACAATGGAACAACTGTCGTTCCTGTTGGGTATCTTCATCCCTGGTTTCAAAGGTAATGTCAATGAAATGATCATTGTCTTTATTTATATATGATGTACCAAATCTGATACATGCAATCTTTGAGGCAGCAGAGTCAGCGCAATTTTCTGGCGTATCTTGATGTCTTTAGATGCTTTGATATTGTTTTTCCTTTCTGAATCCCATTGAGCCCGGAAGAATGATGTGGTATAGAGTTCTCCAGGCTGATATGGATTAGGGACTTTCAACCATGTGTCCAGCATATCCTGAGCTGCTTTGATTGTGGAAGTGGTGTTTTTCAATTGACGGTGTAGCCAATAAGCCGTGTGCTTTTGGTTTTTCTCCATTAGATATTCACATTGAGCTGCAATAGACTGGAGTTGATGAAGCCGTGTTGAAGTGTGTAATTGGGCTATCAATGGTGTGGGGTCTGACAGCATTCACTCAAGTCCGTTGCTGTTGGAGAGGCTCCAAAATTTTAGGAATCATGGGTTGTAATGCAGCTGGTAGCCCCAGGAGTTTACATAGGCATGGAACACTAATTTTCCTAGTATGATACACTGTTGGCACTCAGGTATCTTATTTTGCTGTAAGGGGAAGAATATGTCAATATCCATCAAACAAAACAAACACCAACTCAACAAGTACTCACCTTCTTAATGTGCTTGTCAAGTTGGCAACTAATGCCGTATTGGAAACAGGCGCGGTTCAGGGAAGTCATCCAGTAGTGATTGGATAAGACTTAACAGGTAATACATCCTGTGTTTGACTCAAAGATAAGAAAGGAAAATAAAACAATATAGGAATTTTTTTATCAAATCACTTTTTGCCAGTTTGGTGTATATATTGGCAGGCAACAATGGGATGTTGTGTTGACAGGCAAGGGCAAACAACCTGGTATCATCACATTGGTCCCACGTCCCAGAGTTCCTGGTGTTGTTGGCTGTTTTATTTGATTCCCACATGGATCCTGCAATCAACCACAGTTTTCAGTTTTGGATCTAGTGTAATCAAATTAAGGAGAAAACTGGAAAACTTACATTGAGATCCTCCTTTTCTAGATGAGAAGGTGCCTAGTTGGGATCATTGTGCTTGGCAATTGCCAAAGGGTGTACAAAGATTGATGGGTATTGAGACTTGTTGGGATTGTCCTTGCTTGCCAAGACATTGTGTTGTTGTTGCAAGTTTCTGTCCATGCACACAATGATATCCAGCTCTTGATTGGACTCCTTCATTTCATTTTTGGCAGGACCAAAACAACAGCTACAGCATTTAGCCCATATATCAGTAGTAGTGAGTTGAAGTCCAAGGTGGAGTACACCTTTGGTGAGCACAATGATGCAACTGTATATGTTAGTGGCGCTTGAGAAAGGGTCAGTCATGTCTTGTTGTTGAGTTCCATCAGAGCCTTGAGCCAAATCTTCTTTTTCCAATCTTCCATCAAGAAAGTTCATTGAACCTTCAATCCAACTTCTAGCAGCAGAGACAGAAGTTGGCCACAGGTTTTGATGGATCCGTAACAATGGAATGAAGAAGGAGGTACGGGGCTGTTGAGGTGATGCTGGAAGGTATCCTTGATACACAAGTTGAATGGGTTCAGGGGGCCAACAACAGAAACAGACTGGTCTTGACTCAAATTGACCTGCATTGTAAGAATATGCAAGCATGGTTTGTGACATGGTATTGCAATACTATAAGCGTACTTAACACAACAATGAGGTCAGTATTTTTAAAGTAAAAGTTTCCTTGGGTACAGTGACAAACATTGCTTACATTGCCAAGGTAGGACACTTTGGAGGTCTAATTCAGGGTGTTGGTTTGGAATTCAATGTAGGCCACTTTGAAGTGGTTTTCAATGGCTTCCCATTGCTTGCAAAGTCACTCACAGTTGTTGACTTATTGGATCTCACAATGTTGAGCAACAAATTGTTCAACAATATCATTGCCTGCTTGTTGGCCCTGGTTCTCTGCATTGCCAATTGGTGGATGATTTGATATTGGAAGGAACTTGTGATTGATATCATCCATGTCAACATCCCAATCACAATTATGTTTATTGTTTGGTATATTGTTTGGATTAGGGGGATGGTTCTTGTTGGGTTTGTTGACAGGAAGGATGCCAGCAAGGAATTGAGCCCCTTGATTGAGCTCTTTTTTGTACTGTTTTGCAGCGTCTGGATCACGTTTGGGCCAACAACGGGCAGGCTCTTCACTAGTGTTGTTGTGATTAGAGCGGAGCTTCTTACTTTTCTGTCTCATGATGTTGGTGTAGTGAGTAGAACAGGTGGCTTCTAGTGGTGTGTTGGAGTTGGGTGAGAGTATAAAAATGTGGGATGTGGTGCAATTAGGGTGGAGTGGTGGTGAAGCCTGCAACACTCAAAATGTACTGTGGACTTGTTTTGTTTTCAGAAAGTATTGATGGGTGGTATTACTGGGTGATGTTGAACTCAGGGAGTGCTTTGTACCACTTCACGGTACCTTTGTACCAAGCATACTGAGTTTCAACTGGTTTTGGGTTGGTAGTGTACGCAACACACAAACTGAACCACGGTGAAAAATGGCCAGCACTGCAGTGTGGTACAGTCTAGAGCCTGTAGCTGGCGGTCCAACTGGCTACGGTCCCACCGCACCGTAGTGTAAAAACGCTGATCTAATTTGGGAAGGTTACCGCACCGCTGCTCATCACTTGGGTCAAATACAATAGTCTAATCCTACGGTCTTGGATGGCAGCTATATTGTTTTTTTTACTACTCAATGTTCTCAACTCACTACAACTTCCCATCTATGCCACAGCCTCTCATTCTCACAGAAGACTACCAACCACTTCTTTGTGACCTTGTCAGACCTCTTCCCTGTGTGGTTCTAGGTTGCTTATATACATGAAACACAATTGTACATAACATTTATGTAACAGAAAAGGATCTCATGATCTGGTGTGTAGGTAACATGAATAGATGATCCAAGGATGGATGATGAGCACACATCCTTGATAAGCTACTAAGGGAATACACAGCCGTCCCGCAATGTCAATGTGGCACTTGTTGAAGAAGCAAACAAAATTTTTAAAAAAGTTGAATAGAGGAAGTTTTTTGGATGTGTTGTGTAAGGAGAACATTGGATGACCTTGGAAGTTATGATACAAGAGTTGTACTTACATTGGATTTGGTATGGTACTCACCAGCACTGGTCAGTCACGTGTTCTGAAATTTAAAACCATGTTTTGGCGTAGTTGGCAAGTTGCGGCAAGGAAATCATTAGCACAAGCAACAGTCACCCACACACAAACTAGACCCAACTTGAGCAACGGGCCAGTAGGCGGGCGGGGAGCAATAGTCAGGGTCGGCAGACGCCTAGCAAGGCTTTTCAGAGGGACTGTATGGCAATTTTTGTATATTTGTGGTTTTTTTGTCTGTCCACGGCCACCGTCGTAGTGAGATGTATGTGTGTGTAAGTGATCAAACTTAACAAAGTCCCTTGTTTTTCAGCTGTACAGGCCAGCTCAAACAAGGGACCTACGCGTAATGTCAGAAATTTGGCGTGAGATTGGCCGGGGCATTTTGCAAAAATCTAACCGCCTTATAAAACTTTTTTTGATGATTGTAACTTTCCCTTCATACTCTCAGCTTTGAAACAACATTGACGGTTTTGTAGATATGGAAAAAAGTTTCTCAGCGCTGAAAGACGAAAATCGAGTAATTTCGACTCTTTCGCGTCTAAAGTGCGGGTTTTAATGTTAGATTGAACAACAAAATGTTCTCTTTATTTCAGAACCAATGGATCTATTAGGACACTGCGAGCACCAGTGGGTAGGGAATAGTGAGGCCCACAACTTTTATTTTGGGGCAAGGGAAGGTTACAATCATCAAAAAAAGGTTTATAAGGCGGTTAGATTTTGGCCAAAAGCCCCGGCCGATCTCACGCCAAATTTCAGAAATCACGCGTAAGTCCCTCGTTTGAGCTGGCCTGTACAGCTGAAAAACAAGGGACTTTGT
>KZ122357.1:0-28939 GCA_002157025.1 Melampsora abietis-canadensis | reverse complement strand
AACAACAATTTCCACGCAGATACCAAATTGGTAGAGGTCCAGTGAATTTACTGGACCTTGACAGATTTTTCACCAATTCTAACCCCTAACCCAGCCTTTTGTCTTCCTTAAATTCGCTTTGCAATCTGTTGAATGATCTGTTGATCATTTGTTTGATGTTCATCATTGAACAGCATCCAACTAACCAATTGATTTATTGATCAGCAATTCCTGCTGAGAAAAACAGTCCAGCAATTGTAGCTGGGCAGCTGCCATATCCAAGTAAGTGCTCAGAACTCACACTGATCCAACTTCTTACTGATGCTCCCTTCTGTTGAAGCAGAGAGCACACCACCACAAAACCCTCATGTGGCACCTCAGTTCAAACCCAGCAATCCAGGTCATGAATATCCCATCAACAACATGCTCAGCTCAGTCTGTGACCAATACCTTTGTCAGATGTTGGCCAACATCAAACCAGAAACAATTGAATTTGACATTGCAGTATCTCACTTCTTACACAAAACTTCACATCTCAACCTTGGAGATATTCCCCACTCTGTTGACCAAATTATCTTGGACTGTGAGACCCGTTGGCCACTTGTCAGCTGTTAAGACAATGTCTACACTTGGGCTCTACATATCAAGTCCACCATTAATCACCACCGGGATACCCCTGATTTGCCATTACCTTTTGCTCTGCGCTATCCAAACTTCAAATTGCTCCAACATCTCACAATTGATTGCTCCAAGGCTCCTTGTGCACTCCCTTCAGATAAGGCAGTAGTTTTGGTTGATTTAGCTGGGTGGTTGCTAGTGATACACCTTCCCCCCAAATACCCTGCTGAGACCCCAATGATGTCTGCCAGGCACATGACTCCAGAGGTGATCTCACTTCTTTACGCATTTCTCTAGCATCGATATCAACTGAATTTTTTCTAATGCACATATCTATGGGTTGTAGGTGCAAGCACTCAATGCATTTGAAGGCGCTGTGATATAAAAAATCTCCCTTCATCCAATAAATCCAATGAAGGCCACTCACTCAAAGCCCCAGCCTCAATTGAAGATTTTGGCACCGCAAGAATATCCAGAGGTGAAAGCACACCTGTGACAATCCAAGGGGCCGTGTATGGGTCACTGCCGTATGTTGCTTTTAGATACTCTTTGGGCTCTGTAAGTGAACATGACAAATATGAAATTTTATCCTCATTTTCACCTGTGCTGAATGTTATCAACCAATAACCATATCAGCCTGATGCACTTGCTGATACCAAGTTTATGTTGGGCTCTGAAAGGCAGGGGTGGACGCTTAATGATTCTGGAGCAGGGCCTTGGGAAGATCACCATCTGCCTCTGCCCATGGGTCTTGGAGAAGACTTGCTTTTCAAATGTATTAACAACAGATTCATAGTTGATAATCTTCACTGGCCCTACAAAGTCTTGCGAGCTTTGAATTCATCTGTGAATCCTGATACCTTTGAGATGGCTGAGCGGGTTGTAAATCTCATTGGTCAGAACTCTGGCTCAATGCTTCCAAAACAAATCAGCACTTTGAAGAACAAAGTGATCCAGTGTAAGTCAACATTTTGTATGCTCATTTCAATTATATGGATGTGTTTATACTCTCATACCATGTTTGATATTAGGGCAGCAGATAAACTATAACTTACAGGTAGCTCCCCAACGTAATGGCAAGAAATAAAACCTGCTGGATTTTGTCTTCTATCATGGAAGGAATTATCAAGGTGGAAGCTTGATATTTACTGTACTTGGGGTCAGTGTCTGTGCTGACTCAGGTTACTTGGTCCATGCAAGATCCAAGTTTCTTGAACATGATGTCAAAAAATATAAACCATTTGATCAATACAATTTTCTTTGTAAAAGAATGAAAAGTATAGGATATTGTTCTAGAGCTTTGTTGGAAAGAGATGGGGTGCATCTGTGGGAAAACAGGAGTCTGAAAGTGCTGCTCCCTGGCTGTGTGGGTGCAAGTAAATTCTATAAATACATGACATTGACAGACACCACCACATGTACAATCAAAATAAATGCAGGATGCAGGTGAAGACTGACAGTATTTATTATAAGCATTGGGTGATCCAAATTCTTGATTCAATTGGAGCCATTGGAGAGATTCAAATCTTAAATTTCTGATCAACTCACAATAAATGTGATTTTTGTAACCAGAGAATGTAAAGTTTGAAATTGTTGAACAAATTTTAGAGTGCAATTCACACCAAATATCAATGTGTGGTCATATCATTTAAATGTTGAAAGAGCTACATTCAGGTGTTGGCAGAATGAGCAACCTTTGAGGTTCACCCTACTATATTGCCTGTAAAGCACTTCCCTCTCTTACTGTTGGTGGTGGTAGTCTATCTACATCTTTGCCATTATGGTTTCTGCGAATTCATGGCTTTTTATACATTGTTTCCATTACCATTGTCTCGATTTTGAGCATGTTTTGAGTTCTTTGCACTTCAAGTTCAAGGTTCACTGCTTGATTTGGAGGATCATTGTTCTTCACAATCTGATATGTTTGGTTGTGGATTGCTTCAATCCAAATACAGACTTTTGCATCAGGAAGCTTGCCAGCAGCCAAGCCTTTGGCAAGCATCTCATCTGTCACACCACAACCAGGTATTTGAAGTACAGAAAGTGCAATACTTCCACTGAAGCTTCTCTTGACAAAATCAAGATCAGGATGTGGACATTGAGGATGGGAATTGGTCCTAATTTGGTGTCCTTTTGGAAGATGTGCCTCTACAATACAAGTAAGTGGTCAATTCTGGTATTTTCAAGCATTGCAGATGTCTATGCACCAACAAGTCCGTTTAGTAAGAAGATGAGCTCCTGCTGAAACAATGCTTGTTTTCTGGGTTGTTTGGTTCCACTTTTTGTTATTTTTTTTCCACTTGGTGCTTGTGTGGATTCCACTGCAAATTGGTCAATTAGATGTAGCTTGGTCCCGGTGTGATCAACCCAATAGGCACAAGATTAATACTTGGCTTGATATAACACTTGTAGTTTTCTGGAATTGGATTCCAGGCAGCAACTAGCAGGTGGAAATGAAAACCAAACTTGCCATTCATCACAAAGAGCTGCATTGGTTTTGGTAATCAACACACATCATAGTATTTGTCAGAAAAAATATCCCAGAGAAATGGAATGAAAGGGAAGAGTACCAACCTGCTTTGACAAGCTTCTTTATTGGTGTGTCTTTGACTGTAGCAATTGTATCAGTGATATCATCCAACTCTTCTTGAGGAGAAGGCAAAATAGGTGCCCAGCATTATTTGCATATTCTTTTGAAAATCAGTGGGTGGAATACATCACATTTGTCTTGGGTGTATGCTGTCTAGGTGTTTCCAACTATATTGTTACGCTGATTGAATCCTTTGATTTTCCTTTAGGTGGCACTTGTAATTATAAATTGTTAATTTGATTGTGGTTTTGGTATGTAATGTTTGGAATGGACTTACTGGGGGTTTGGGTGCTTGCTACACCATTGGTTTGATAGTTTGTATACTTATTTGGTTATTGGGCCCTGGGTCCTTTGTGTCTGTATGAGATTGGAAATGGAAAATATTTAGCTTGCCCGCAGTGTGACAACTATTTAGCCAGGGGGGTACTCACAGTGCCTTGTCAAGGATGTCACATGTTATGAGAGCAACAATACATAGCATTGACTTGTCAAGGTTGTACTGGGATTGAAGAGCTTGGGCTTCAAAAAGGTGGGTAGGTGAGGTGTGACTGGGAAGTTTGATGAGACCAGCAAAGATCCAATCTGCTTTGGCTTGGCCCCATTCAAGGCCAAGCTTGTGATAATTCTCTAGAGTGGGAATAACATGATCTAGAGGTGCTTGAGGTTGATGGTCTGCTGAAGAGTTACTAGTGGCATTGGTGTGTGGCCTTTTATTTTGGGTGGTGGTGGGGAGATCTTCCTGATCAGAATTATTGGCAGTAGTGGGGTGTTGGTTTGGGTCATATGCTTATTTTGAGTATCATGTTCATTACTAGATTTAAATTGCTGTTGATTGGTTGGTTGACTGGGGTTTCAATGGGGAAAAAGCTGTCTGTGAGGTGAGGAAGGTTGGTGCAAGCTTATTGAAGCTCCACCACCACCTTGAGCTGGCATCTTTCAGGTAGTTAGTTGGTTGGAGGTGAGTTGGCAAGTAATGAGGAGTTTAGAAGAGTGGTTGGCAAAAGTTGAATAGTGACTGAGTAATACAAGTAGTATGTTTACTGAGTGAAAAAAGATGTTTGCTCAGGAGTGATGTGTAGTAGTGTGCAGTAGTGGCGTGCGGTGAGTTGTAGTGAGTTGTAGTGGAGAATTAGTGGAGAGTAGTGAGGTGTGGTAAGTTGTATTGAGGTATAGTGGGAAGTAGTGAGGTGTAGTGCTCAGTAGTGGGATGTGGTGAGTAGTAGTTGAATGGAGGGGGGTATAGATGAGGAACATGGAGAATTTTGACCTCACAATAGATGTATTTGACTGCATCTAGGAACAAATTCACGGACCCCATTGGATCCTACAGGTTCCTGTATTGTCTGATACACTAGGTAAAGCACATAAAGCACAGGTGCAATGGGTAGGATATATTCAATTCTTTTCTTTTGATTTACTACATAAACACGGGAAAGGGTTTAGTATGCCTGATGGTTTATCAAGAAGAGTTCTTGCTGGTGAATCTGATTCAGCAGAAAGCTTTGATGAAGATAAAAATAAAATTAAAGTATAGAAAGGTTTCATATTAGAGGTGGTGGATTTGAAAGATGAAGAAGAGGAGGAAATTGAAGAAGCTGGGTCAATATGCAGTCAAGAAGGAATTTGGTGTAATTTAGAATAATCTTTATTAACATTAACTAGGCTTGAGAATTGTTCTGACTCTTAATATCAAAAGATTAAAATAAAGGCACCTTTATTTTACATGGAAAGTAATAGATTCAAGAAAAGAGGTGTACCTCAGGGAAGATTGGTTATTTCAAAATTAGAAGGGCAAGAATTTATTTTGAAGAAGATGCATGAGGGCTTAGGACATAGGGTTCTTGAAGAAACAGAAATAAGGTGTTTAGTCAGATTCTGGTGGCCTGAAACAACAATGGGCTGCTGTGTTGCATTGCTTGCAACGGGGGGTTACACGCAACACAACAAGATGGATTCCCACTTATACAGGAGCAACGCAACCGGCAACAGCAACCCCTCATTGTGTTGTTTGCAATGCAACCCCTGCAACACCCTAAATTAGTAAGGAAAAAAAGACATATTTATCTATTACCTACCTATGAAGTGAATCATAACAAATCATATTCATGCAATCACTAAATTACATATTATTATGTTTTCTACACTTTTCACCCCCAAAGGCCTCAATGGCCTCATTATCCTCCAAGTACTTGTGTGCTAGAGGGACATTTTGATGCCACCATAACTTAGAGCCAACACAGAACTCAATATTCTGTGGCACAAGGCAGACCCAATCAGATGGACAAACATCCTCCACCACCAAAAATGTGCTGAACTGACCAAAAGACTCAAATAGTTTTGTGCCAGTGATGAACAGATTTCTCAAGTATAGTTCAACCATGGAAGTACAGATAAGGTCAAAAATGGTTCTACTCAAGTGAACAGAAACCCAATGAGGTTTATGTTTTCATGCAACATGACAGTACAGCAAAAGATGGGCATGGGGTCAATATTCCACATGCTCCCTTTGCTTTGAAAGGTTTCAACAAAAACCCTACAAGACCTAGCCATGTGTGTCAAGTCATTGTAATTGTAGAATCAACCATACCAGAAGAACATTCCAGGAAACTCAAGAAGAAAAGGGTTAGGGGGGTTAGGTATCAGTGATTGGAAAGATGGATATCATGGTCAGCAATGTGTACATCTTGTTCTTGAAGACCAGTCAAAAACAATTTAATTCATCAGATTGGAATCCTTCCTGGAGCCACCATGGTCATTCATCCAAACTGATTGGTACTTCTGAAATGTGATCAAGCTTTCCTTCTAAAAAACCTCAACTCTCTGTTTGAATTTCATTTCTTATTATAGAAATGTTCAAGACAGACTTTCAGGAAATCCATGGGGCAAAAAACTTGTGATTTGCACTCCAAGGCTACAATTGTCATGCAGAGGCAAGTGCCTATCATAAACATCAAGAAATGCCTATATAGCCATCTCTCTATATATCCTCAATTTAATCCAAATCTGTAATGAAGAGCACATCTTCATCCTTGCTCCCTGTCTTTTGCTCCTCTGTTTCCTTTTTCACAATCTTCTTTCTACTTCTACCTGGCATCCTTTTTGACAATTGATTTCAATACACATACAGATCTGAAACTATAGATTTACCAAATTGCTAGTCACAACAAAAAAATGAAAACAAAGAACAAATATTGCATCTAAGTGTATATGCATATATGAAAGTGAAGCAAAGAAAAGAAAAGATGGATACAATAGAGAGTGAATCATCTTCTAAGAGTTCTACTCATGCATATCAAGCAACAACCGAGATATTTTTCTCAAACAAAAGCTGAGGAGGAGCACTACTTTTGATCGCTGCCTGATGAGCAGCATCTACTTCTTTGGCACTCGCATCAACAAACACTTTTAATCGACCATCTTCCAAAACTTGAATTTGTACCAACTCAAGTGTAGGTATCAACCAATGCGCTCCGCAATGTGAGACTGTGACACGTACAATCAGTTTATGATCATCAACCAAAAGATAATACAATCTGACATACTTTTTTCGTGAGGGTGAGAGGTGCAGACTGCAATTGTCTTGGCACCACTTGCCACTCCCGCTTTGATACCCGAGGGAGAATCTTCGATTACCAAGCATTTAGCAGGATCAAATCCTAAACACTCTGCTGCCAATATGAATGGATCGGGCTACGATTCCAAAAAGTCAGTGAAAGATAGGATAGAAAAGCCAGGTCATCGAAACTTACCAATGGTTTTCCGCCTTTAAGACGTGGATCATCTGCAGTGATGGTGACCTTGGGTGGTACTATACCTACCCGTTTAAGGGCTCCGTAGCAATACGTCTTGGCTCCTGAAGTCGCAACGGCATAGCGACCTTCGGGAAGCGCGTCAATGATCCTTCGCACACCTGGAAGGATCTTAACTGATTTGTCCTATAAGCAGTTTCTCAATGTCAACACACTGTGTATGTGGAGATATTTATTTTATAAGTAAGAGAGATGTGTACCGTCAAGTCAGAGACGTCAACCTCTTCATTATCTGTCTTGATGGAGTCCTCATCGTCGTCGTCAGCGAAGACGTCTTCGTCAACGGTCTCAGAAGTCTCATGAGCAGGTGGAGCAGGTGAGATGGCTCCGTTTGCGCCCGTAGAGGGGGATTTAGACGGATTGAGGGGAGCAGAAGTCAGCGGCTTGAGTCCGAGTGCCTGTGAGAGAATTTAACAAAAGGGTGAGTCAGTCCAAATGAAGATACAGAGGTTTAAAAGGTAGTGAACTCACAGCCATTCGACTAGTGACCCCATCAGCAGTGATAGACTGATTCAAGCTTGATTTACGCCTCACAGCACTCTTGTCGTGTGTAGCCATTGAACCACGTCTACTGGTCTCACGACTTTCTCTTTTGCTACTAGCCGCACTGGAACGACGAGATCGAACTTGGGTTTGAAAGTCATCAGCTTGCCTTAAGATCTCCGTTTCAAATTCTTCAACATGCGGTTCCATCTCAACATTTGACAATCGACGGAGATGAGGTTTAAGGTCTTTAAGATTATCGATCGCACGACGACCATGGGTGGCATCGATCACTTCTTGAGGATCCTTCTTCAAGGTCTCAGCTACTGCACCCCAGGCTGATTCCACAGCAGCAATTGAATCGACCAGAGTACCATCCATGTCGAACTAAGAAATTGATGAAGAATAATTTAGGTTGAGTATGGAGGTTTTGAGAGTCAGAAGATATAAAGTAAGAAGACTAACGAGGATTGCATCAACAATGAGTTCAGCTTGATTCTTGGTAGAATAGCTAGAGCAGATGTTAAACTCAGACATGATAAACTGATACAGGTAGTTTTATTCAGAAAAAGAAAAGTTTTGAAAGATAAGATGTAATCAGGAATCAGGAAGGAAAAGAAAACTTTTAATATTTGTTTTAGAACTTGGTTTTTCAGTGATTGGGACTATTATGTGAACAATCCAATCAGAGACTATGAGAGGTCAAAGAAAATGAGATGAGGATGAGGATGTCGATGTCGATGTCGATGTTGATGTCGATGTCGATGAAATAAAGTGATGATGGGAATTAATCCACAAAATGAAAACGTGAAACAAGGTATGAATGGATGAATATGTAGTAAAGTTAAAGTTGTCAGATATTTCGATTTCAGTCTTGCAATGTCATTTTGGATTGATTGAAATCGCAATCATCTTCTTAGTCTGGTACTCCACGGTCTTCTTCTTTCCTTCCTTCCTTCCTTCCTTCCTTCAAGCTGTGTGTTCTTAATCTTCCTTTATGATCATCATACACCTCACAGACTCTAAAGGATCTTTCGATCGATCGGTTAACCGAAAGTGCTGATTAAACGGCCATTCATCATGGGTCTGTCTTCTCAAAGAACGTTCCTAATCATCATCAAATTGCATTGTCGATTTAACATTCCCTCGCTTCCCTATCATCGATTTTAGCTCTGGTGTATACCTTTGAATGGTTTTAAACATATCTTTCTTCCCTTTTTTCCTTATATACATCATCCTAGACAATTCGTGATTATACTTTCTTGAAAAAATTCTGTGATCCGCCCTATAACTCCACCACTCACTCATGATCGATACAATAGATAACTTGAAGCAAGCACGTATTTTATCAATGACAGACATTGATTCTGCAAAACATGTTTATCTTGAACCCTGGAAATTCATCTTGTGATTTCATTTGACGTTTTATGAAGGGTGTTAAAGGATAAATCATTCAAAGTCTGACGTCATCCAAATCTGGTGTTCACCCGATTTCATTCCGGCCTTTCTGGAGTGAAACCATATCATATACACTCGGAGTCAACCCAGGATGACATCATCGAGAGTCAGGATCTGGGCTCGGCGCAAAAAAGTGCGTCATGAGCGCGCCAAATGATGAGCGCACTGGGGCGCGCTCAGACATTCAAGAGAGCCAAAATTGGGGGTCGGCGTGCCTTGTTGAAAATCACACCGGATCTCAGGAATCCTATGTCCTGTCACCAAGATTGGAGTTGTTGACAACAGCAGACTCAAGACAAGTTTGCTAGGCCACACCTGCCTTATACATCTTTTGCCCCTATTTGTGAAATTTGGTGGAGCAAAGAAATTATTTGTGCACCTTTCTTAGATGCACATAACTGTTGAAAAAAATCCCAAGGAGCTCAAGCCCCTCCCATCTTTTTTTCCTCTTGAAGTTGGAGAATTTGGCCTGTACTCTCCCTGTATTTGTATGTAGCACCTACTTATTATTGATGTGAGTATGGTTGGTGACAGCAAGAAGCATGAAACCATGGACCAGGGATTTTGTAATTACAACAACAAAGAACCCAAATTCATCAGCCTCAGAAAAGTTGAAAAAAACCAGAATTTTGAAATGTGTTCTGCTGGGGATATTTCAAAATAGCCCTTGACAAGACAACCTCAAAAATATCTTGATTTGTCATTTCAATGATTTTGGTGACCTGTGGACTTTTTTAAAACAATACCCGATTAAGTGGTTCTTGCTGTCACCAACCATACACAATTACATTAGAAAGTCCCCAACTTTGGGTGCAAAAATCTAAGGGAGGGGTTATACTTCCTCAGTTTTTTCAATAGAAATGTGTGTCTCAGGAAGGTGCACAAAAATTGTCTTTGGTGCAAGAGATTTCACAAACAGGTGAAAGAGTTTTATAAGGACAGTAAATCTCTCCACCAAAAAGGCTTAACCCTCACAGGCCAGAACAAGCAAACTTGTCTTGAGTCCTGCACTTGCTAAGCCCCACTAGGCAGGCATGGGACTTTCATGAGTTTAGTCAAAATGAGCTTGAAGTAATTCTTTGATTTTTTATAAATAAATACATGTGGCTGATGTAAGTTCCCAAACTTTGATCAAACTGTTTGATGGGTTTGATGTGTACTGCAGAGGTCTGACATGCAGACTGTGAAGTCACTGATCTTTTTGGTTGGCTTCTGGTGTTGGTTTATTGGCCCTTTGCAGGTGGGTTGCAGGTTGGATCAAGCTGCCTGAATGATGCCTGTTGGCAGGCCATCACTCAATCTTAATTTTGGACCTGGGGGTAAACATGCACCAAAAAGCTTTACTGATCAGTCCCACAGCCTTTGAGGCTGTGTTGGCTTTTTGCCATATCTCACACAGATTCTACCACACCAGACACAAAGTCTTCATCCCACCACAAAACCAGCCACCCGGCTGGCAACAACAGCAACCTCCATGCCACCCGCCTCAACAACTCTCAACCGGAAGACCAACTCACCAACACCGCCTCTCAAGACCCTCACAGATCCCCTGGAGAGAACTCCCTGTCCCCCCAAGTAATCCTAGACACTCAAGTCAAGGAAGAGAACAAGCTCAAGCCTTCTTTTGTCTACCATCACTCACAACCTAACCACAAGAAAAAACTTACCTCAACAAACACTGCAAGAAATACATCATTCACTTCAAGAAACAAGCCACCTCAAGCACAACCTCATCAGTCACATATTCCAATAGAGAACCTCAAGAAAAACATCACCTCAAGACCCCTTACCCCAAGAACTATCCTCAAGAACATCAAACTCAAGAAACAAATCCCACCAACACAACTCACCTCATCTCCAAACCTCAAGATCTTAATTCACCAACTTCACCATCCTCATCATCACCCTTTTTCAACAAATCATCAAACCAAACCAATCAAAACCATTGACCTCTGAACTCATCAAGCCGCTTCTCTCTTTTCTATTTGTTTCTCTCTATCTCTTTTTCCTATTTTCTTTCTCTTTTTCTCTGTCATCTGTTGTGTCCAACAGGAAAGGAACCAGGAATGGGGAACAGGAACAGCAGAGACTTATACACAGCAGAGTATCCTTGTCAACCACCTCCTTTGAGTCATAAGATGTCTTTATTGACCAACAGGGACATCACCCCAACACCTAAGGGTGTTACCTCCACACTGGCCATCTGGTGTAGAGGGATTCTGTCGAGTATCTGTTGATGCCTTACCTAGAACTGCTACCGCTCAGCTACCTCCCAACGCCACGTGTGTCATATGTCATGGTTTCATTTATTATACTTTCTTTCTTTTGTTTGCTCTCAAACCATCGACCAAAGACAGGAATGTCATGTGTGTGCTAAAACCAAGCTACTATTATAGCTACCAGTACTTTCAAGTTGATTCCTTTCAATCATGTGTCAGACAGTGTGTTTTTATGCGCTGGGGCCAGGGATTGGACTATAGATACGTTCATGTAAAGACAGAATCGTGATTTTGGGAAAATTTGAAAGCTCTTGAGACCTCAACGTCTTTATTGCAGCAACAAAGATTTCAAACAACTAAATCAAGAAATCAGCAAAAAGAAATAAAACAAAGATTCATAGAAACATGTAGACAAAGTTAGTACCTAAATCAAGATTAACACGAGTAAGAACTCGGTGAATGTAAATGACTTATAGGACTATCGGATGATCCCTACTATGTCTACAATAAGAAATGTTAATATATGTGTTTTATGTTCTTTTCTAAGCAACCATCAGAGATTCTGATTACCTGAAAACAGTAGATAGGTAGCAGACTCCTCCTGCAATCAATCACTATCAACGAGACTATGTGTCGTGGTGATCTGGTAGTTATGGGTTCTTTAGATATCTTGATGGGTAAAATGTAGAGAAATTGATAAAAGATGAAAAAAGATAGAAATACAAGATGAGAACGACTTAACACAGCTCTGCACAAAGAGAAATGGACACATTATATACTCAACATGATTAGAATCTTAGAGACTAAAGCTTATGAGAGAACATTGACCCTTTTGATCATTTACCAATCATTCCCTATTCCAATTTTACTAACTAACAATTTGATATCGTAGAATTCCTTCAACATCATTCTTGACATCATCACCAGGGATGATTTCAAATCCGCAACAAAATTCGCATGACGGAAGTATGCCTGCCAGCAGCCTGCCTATAGAGGTGCTGCCAGTCGGTCTTCAGGCTGAGTTCTGACCTGACGCTTCTTCAACTCCGTCTGTACTTTTTGCAGACTTGTTTTGAGCCGAATGGGAATACCTGTCAAGGAACTCTCATCACAGATGATCTATACACAAACAAAACCAATCAATCCCATCTGATCCCTCAAAACAACTTTTGTCATTCAAGCCATCTGCATGTTCTTTGAGGTTTCGTACCACTACTTCTGAGAATTTGAATGTTCAAAAAGGTAGAATTGTTGGGATAAGAAGCTCAATGATGCTCCCTTTTTGCGGATTGAGAGTTTGGATTGAAATTCTAGAGACGATTGGTGTTCTATATCTTGACTGAGCAAAGAAAGTTGAACAAGGGCATCTCATTTCTTATTTCCTTGTGATCTTTATTGATAATCAATTCATACTGCATTTTCGTATCTCTGAATTCAGTTGTCGTCCAACTATCAAATCACTTGATCGCTCCATTGCACAAGGAGAGTATGATAAGAAGTCATGTAATAGGAATCTTGTATGATACGACTTCAAGTGGTCCATGGAGAGTTTTTTTTTTCAGAAAATCCATCATGTTCTTAACCCCCCCGCAAAAACCTTTTTCAAAAGCCGCACNCCCGCCACGCGCTTTGTATATCGTACCGCGCGGTGATGGTAATCGTGTAGCAGCAGCTCTGGATTGTTCAAAAAAACTTTGCAACCGAATTGGTCTTTATGCGAAGAATTTTAAAGATCAAGATCATGAAGAATGAAGATTTGTATTTAAATTGAATTTTGTTCAAAACAAATTCATGTTCTAAATTGAAATAAAAATAAGTAAAAGATTGTTGTAACTCGAGGAAAGAAAGAAAAAAAGAATGTGTGTATAAAACAAATCCTCTAGATTTCAATTGTATAAGAAAAATTAATCAATTACAATCCTTTTTTTTTCTTCGAACAACTTCCAAAAATCATCGGTCCTTCTTTTTTCTTTTCTTCTTCTTAATCTTATATTATTAAAAAACAGTCCACATGAATAAGAATAAAATGCGCCCCAAAATAGAAAATAAATGAATAAAGAATGTCTAGAATGTGAATAAAGAAAGAATCTAATGCGAATGAAAGTCTGAGTTAGTCTAAACACTACACTTTGAGGATTTTAATTGACCGGATAATTGCGAGCTCTTTGTAGCTTTTCTTTTTTTATTTGAATGTTCATACAAACAAAACCCAACCAATAAGAAAAAGAATGAAGAGGACTTGAGATAGCCAAGACAAGTATGTAAAAAAAAATAAAGTATGCTAAGTGTAAGAAAAAAAGCATAAGTCTGGCTTCTGAAATTGGATGAATGATGGTAGATCAAGAAAGTAAAGAAGAAAGAACGAATGATTTCATAGAGACTACAACATACATGTTTTCTAATTATCTACAGAAAGCGAATAAATGATTGAAATGTGGAAAAGCGAAAAAGTGAGAAACAATGCAAAAAACGCAAGGAAGATTGAATATAAATGAAGGACTAAGTTAGTCATAGTTTTGTTTTTAATAAGTGGTCATGGCAATTCCAATCTTTTCTTCTACTTTTCCTTCTGAGTCGGATTGAATCATGGCTTGTAATTGATGATGATCAAGCAGAACGAAACTTTCATGAGTGTGTTGTCTCACAGGATCGAAACATTCATCAATGATTGTGAGCCGATCGAAAAATCCATTGGGATCTTGAATTGTCTTTGGCTCGTCTTTATGATGATAAGTTTGATTGAAATGTTTGATCAAGACTCGGATGTCAAAGAATAAGTCTTGTTGAATCTTTTGGAGTTTGTATAAGATTGAGTTCCAAAACTTTCGTGTCGCTGCTTCAAACTTGGGCAATTCGGCAATCAATTGATCTTCAAGCAGCACATCTCTTGGGTTTCGCTTCAAGATTATTTCGATTGGGTTCTCATACGTTTTTAACAAAGTTTTACATAGCGGAATGATCGTGCTTTTCAATCTCGCATCCTGTATCATATAATAAAACGCCCGATGAGTCAATCTATTTTGGGACGAGGGGCAGTGAATAACGGGAGTGCATACCATCACTTGAAAAGGGCCAACAGCAGAAGCTAATGCAACATGTTGCTGATAAGCATTCAAGTATTTGAAATCAGCCCCACCGCTAGTCTGATGAAGTGTATAGAACGCTTTGAATGCTTTGACAAGTCTTGAGCTTCGTTCGCTCATCTGATTCATCCTCATTGACCATTCCAAAATGACTTCCGGCAACTCAATAACTGATTGTCTACTCTTAAGTATTCTTTTGATTATTCGGTTCACGTCTTCTGTATTAGCCATCCTTCGTTCTTCTTTGATCATCGCTGGTAGATTGTGAGCAGGTGCTCCGACATTCATCATCGTCAGCCGCCCTTTTTTGCTACTCGGTTTTTTGATATTCATGTGAGAGAAGGATTTAGACCCCATGATCTCCTCGATATGCTCACAACGTCGTTTAGCCTGAGAATGATGATACGTCAACGTTTTGACTTTGGATGGATTGGATCAAGAATAAAAGACCAACCTCATTGATCGAATCCGCGACTGCAATCATACCTATCTTAGCTTCCTCAAGTTGATGTCGATCTGGATGGTCCAACGGAGTAAGTTGTAATATCTGATCTAATAATAAGGGGTATTTCAGACATCTTTGAACAGGCTTGATCAATAATCTACTCGACACACATAGAACGCGGACAGGAGAGCAACAAGGACATCAGTTTCAAACGGATTGATCGATGCGGTACAACTCCGCAGGGATACATACGAGGGCAAATCCCATGCAGTTGTGCACCCGCGAGACAATTCATGGCAGTAGTTTGAATAATCCGTAAGGTTTGGTAAGAGAGTTTGTAACCGATTATTCGAAGCTTGGTACTTTGAACAATAGGTCATAAAGACTCGTTGAATCTTGGGTAGCTGTGTTTTTAACAAAGGATTGATCAAGTTAGTTTCAAAGACAGAATACGGAAGGGGACAAGGGACGTTACCATTTGAAAGAAACAAGTTCCAATCGTATCACCCATTCCATCTGAATTACCCTCATTGGCTTTGCTTAATAAATTGGCGAATTCGTCCGCAAGGCAAGCAATCTCTTCAATATTCGAGAATATCGTTTTTTGATCTAGACTAGACATTGGTGGTGATGATCTGTCGATGGGTTCTTGCTTCGAACCAGCAAGGGAAGATAACAACTTCTTTGTTGGTTTGGACCCAGTACTGTCAGCTCGACGCAGAGCAGAGGTCGACCGTCTCTTAGATCCAAAATTCAAAACCGTGCCCAAATTGAGTTTGGGACTAGGAGATAGAAATGGCGAGGATGTCTTGGATCGGTCCTCTAATGATGTTGTGACAGTGGTGGTGGTATGAGTTGTTCTGCTCGAAAGAGCTAGTTTTGGGGTAACAGTGACAGCATTGGCCGCATAGATGTCTCTAGTGATTTTCATATCACGGGCATAGCTTGCCTCAGTATCAATTAATTCAGCAATCACCCTCGATCTTTGGTTAATTTGTTTTTGATTTGAACTCGGATCAAGCCGATTCATAGAAAGTGGTGAAGTGGTAGAATAAGCTGAAGTGGGTCTAGTGTCTAAAGGTGATCGTAGACTTGGTTCTGAGATAGTATTGGAGGTGGAGGCGGTGAGATCAGGTGTACCTGTGATACTATTCCGATTAGCTGACCAGGAGTTCGAATTCGAATCGTCATCGTCTTCGTTCAAAGTGCCATCAATGGGTGTGTTTGGATGGAGTGAGAGTTCGGATGGATGAGAATCCGGTGAAGTTGATTGTTTGATTTGCATCATGGAGCGAGCACGAGATGAAGGTGACAAAAAACGCCCAGTTCTTGATTCAGGTTGTGGATACGAAGATGATGATGCCGAGAACTTTGTGTTTCTCAAATGAGGGGTTGATTGACGTTTTGAGGGTGGAGAGGATGACGTAGTGGATGGAGTAGGTGATCGAGTTGAAATGTCTTGATTATGAAATGGAAGCTCAGCAGGCGAGTCGAAGATTGGAGAGGTTGAATTTGAATTGGAGTTAGAAGAAGCGGAAATTGAGACAGTGGAAGTAGGCCTAGTTTCAGCTTGATTGCTGTGAGGATTGATGATGATTTTGTTATTGAGAACAGGAGATGATAACGATTGAGCCTCTTGAAGATGATTTGCCGAAGACAAGAGAGCTGAATCAGAATGATAAGTTGCCAGATGAGGTTTGATAGGTTTGATCGAAGGTTGAAGTGGTTGAATGGTTGTTTGATTGAGTTGTTCAAGCTGAGAAAGTTCTGAAAGGAAATTGACCTCTGATGGGATCCTAGCATAACGTCTTAGTCGACGAGTGTGAATCGGATTGTTTATATCAAGGTCTTCGATCGGAAGCTGACGTTGTAGCCAAAATAGGGGCTCATGTTGATATTCAATGATTGATGACATCTCAATCAAATCTGACTGAGGCGATGACTTGGTGTGAGTTTGAGTAGGAGTGGGAATGGAAGTTTTGTTGAGAGTGTGAGTGAGATTTACGAGATTAGCCTCGGGCGTGGGAATAAGATTAGAGTTAACCCTCGAATCAGAATCTTGAGGACCAGGAATCGGATCAGGCTTAGTTGTGCTAGGGCTAGACGTAGCGCTAGGAGCACAATCAAGATTTGAATGATCAGGAATTGTGAGACGGTCTGTAGACATCTTATCAGGTTCTTGATCAGCTAACACGATGTTTTGTTGATTTTGAGTTGAGATAAAGATGGATGATCTTGACTTCAGATCACCTTCCGAGGGATCTGAATCTGAATCGAATTCTGAATCTGAATTACTAGGAGATTCGATGATTAAGAATGATGAGGATGATGGTCTTTGGAATGGTTTTTGTTGATTGTTTGACTTTGAGATGTTTGAAAGAGTTTGAGGGATTGATTTAAGGAAACCGACTGTGATAGAAGAAGGAAGAAGAATATCAAAAAGAACCACCAAATGGGTATTGATTGATTAAGTAAGATTGATGGAATGATGAAGGGTGTAAGATATGGATTGATATAATGGATGATTGGATGATGATAAATTTTGAATGGAATTTGTGTAAATGTGAAATTGAATATGATGAGATCGAATCGAATCGATGGTCAAGAATCAAGATAGATAGATAAATTCAAGATATTTATATTTACAGGCAATGTGAAGGATGCAATTTGACATATTCATTTCGAAAAATAAAAATAAAAATAAGGGATCCCGGATTACAGAAGAGAGATGGTAATGAAGACCAAATCAATCATAGAAAGACGTCAATCAAAGTGTCAGACTCACAGTCAAACAAATCAGAAGATAAGTAACTTACAATCAAGATCAAGTTGAGGTTGTTGTTGATCGATCGAAGGAGGAGAAGAAGGCGAAGAAGAAGAAATCATCGATTTGGTTGGGAATTGATAATTAATCATTTAAAGAAAAAGTTATGTATCTAACCAAGCTGATGGAGAAAATGAGATGAAATGAAGATACTTGAGATTCGAATGAAGATTCAGTTTACACCAATCGGTTGTTTGAAGTGTATGCGACGAACTAAAGCTTAAAGATTGATGGATGATGGAATGGTAAAGAGACTCAAAGATTATTAAGTATTTAAGTATTAAATCAGATTTTTGAGATTCATCAATCAATTCCTGAGCAAAATCAAAATGGGTTTAAATGTATGTCACTTGAGTGAGAAGAATTAATAATTCTTGATTCAGAGAAGTATAACAGCTCAGCTCAGCACAGTCACACAACACAGCTCAACGTCAAGTGATCTTGTACAAATCTAGTTTGGATTTGGTTGATTTGATTGTACAATGTATTCATTCCTGAGCTGAGCTTGATGATCGGATTGGAAATAATCGGTTTCTTGAAATCTTTCAATTTCACCCAATTTCCCTATCTTGTACGTACTTGTATGTAATTCCTAGTGGTTTTATAAATTCACCAAATTATGTAACACCATTTAGGATATCACCTTATGGAAATACATACTCCAAACAACAACCAAACAAAATCACAAGAACCATGAACAAACTCAAATCTTAAGTATGTATGTATGTACAATATCGTGCTTTTGAGGTCACTTGTACAAATCTTCAATTCAATTCCTTCCCTTCGATTCCATTCGATCTCATTCGATAAGATTCGATTCCGGTTCCAATTTAAATCTCTTCTTCTCGGGTATGGGTTACCTTCGTGTAATTAAAGAAATCAATTGAACATACATAGGTAGTGTACATACCAATTTGTTTGATTTTAACTCCATTGACTGTGTTGGCCTGCATCAGTTTCCGTACCGTTTAAGTTCCTCTGTCATGATTTCCCGGTCCACCGATACCTTCAAACTTTCGTGGGCAAGAGTGCTCCAGTGACGTCATAAAGAGACCTACCGGTTTTGATCATTACAAGAATGCTGAGCAAAGAAAGCAGGGTCCATCTCAAGCATGCTTTAAAATATCGATTTGCAATCACCTAGATCTTGATCTTCTCAAGCTTATTACAAATCTCAATCATTCTTTAAAGTTTACCTTATCACATCTTCAGGCTCACTACCTCATCCCTAGAAATCAATCACATTTTAGGTTCCATGATAAGCACTTACATTGTACGTCATCACCTGATCACACACATGATGATGAGGATGAGGATAAGGACGATGTTCTTATATGATGATATGATTCGATTGAAATTCAATCTTCAGGCTCAGCGTCCGTGCCCGGCTTGTGTTGAGCTGCGAGGAAAGGATATGATTGGTCAACAATAAGTGATCTACTTACATACATACCCCATTGAACCCTCTTGATCTATATCAGATGATCTTGACTCTTCTTCCGTTAACCTATCAAAGATTAGAGATTTACACAGGTATTGATTGGTGGTAAACTGATCTGATCAGAGACAAAGTGTAAAATCAGAATCGTAGAAATCATACACACATGAGACACAAGATATACAATGTATCCGAAGCCGAGGCTGAATAGCGCATATTTGTTTTACCTCGAATCTTGAGTGATATTCCGCACCGGTTTAGTTGAGTCTAACGGGAAAAATTCCTCACGTCGAGCTTTTCATAACCACTCAAAGGGCAAGGGTAAGGGCAAATCAGAACCTGGGTGAAGCGATCTGAAGGGTACATAGTCAACAGATTTGCTGGGGTAATCTCAAGCAAGGGCAAAAAGAACAGTGTGGTAGGGTAAGCTCAAGGGCAGATAAGACACTTTGGTACAGTGATCTCAAGGACGTTCAAGGGTGAATGTGTAAAGAATTCGGGATTTGGTGGGTTTGGCAGAAGGGTAAAGTCACATACATATGTGGTGGGGTGAAGCTTGAGTCAAATTCGATTGTGTAGATCGCGAAATCATCCTTTCACCTTTGACTTTGACACACTCGAGTAAACTCGAGACTGAGTGGATTCGCATTCACGGGATTGAAATAGAAGGAAATAGGTTCAAACATCTGCTTGTTTGGTGTGATAATAATAAGATCTGGTTTGTGGGTCTAATTATTCTCGTGTCTATTTGAGCAAATTATATATATAGGTTTGGACAATCTCCTAATTAGAATGGTCAGTGAACCGAGTCTCCCAGAATGTCCTTCTCTTATCAAATCGTGTGATATTCTCCAAAGCTTTCCTCAGATATGATGAACCTCAGTTTGTTTGTCGTAGTTTGGTACAAGGGCATTCGCTCTCAAAAAACATGGTCAGCTGTGTGTATGGACTCCATGCCCTTGCAGACCACACTGGCTCCAGAAGTTGTTGCTTTTATTTGAAGTCGTCTCACAACACCTCTCCTTAAGTAATCGCAATCGGAATAAATACAGATCGTTCCAAGGGAGTGATGATATTCAATTATTGAAGGAATGTATATGATGGTTGATTTTTTTTAGTTCTCTTCTATTACAACAAGAATTTTTAAAAGAATGAAATGAAATGAAATGGATTGGATTCAGGTTTTGATATAAGGTCAATCAAAATAAGAATAAAGCTCACTATGAATAATCATAAAACAAAGTAAGCTTCTCGCAAAAAGAAAAGTAAGTTTTAATGTACATGTTTTTTTAGAAAAAGGTAAATTGCTACAAAAGAAGAGATGGAATTTGCCTGTTTTTCTCATAGGTCTTGGGTGTGCTTGTAAAGAACTTCAAATGATCCGATAAAAAAAGGTTCAAGCGATAGTTTCACAATATGATTCTTTAACCTCACTCTCGCGCAAAGAAAAGGTAGCTTGACTTGGCGGGCAAGGATGGATCCCATAAGACTAGGTATGATAGAAACCTTTGATCATCTTGATGGTGATCCTAAATCATATTTAGGCATCGTAATACCTAATTTCCGTGCCTCGTTAAAGGTCACTTCAGGTAAGTATTTTTTTCTTCATCGCCATGCTAACCAGGTCGTCACTTGACCATTTGTCGAACCGTCACCTCCACTCTGTTTAGTTCCTGAAGGTGATGCTGTCGAAGTCGGACCAGCCGGCGTCGAAGTTGGCTCTAGAGTGCAACTACTACAAGCTAAATGTCCCCATAAGAAGGAGAAAATTGGATGATTTCAGTTTGGTTTGAATCTTTCGATGAAGTACAAGATCACGGTTGTCCTTACAGGCATATCCACTACAACTTCCTGTGCATGTATATGATTCGTTACTCGAACTCATACATGCTAAAGTCAATTACACATATGTACGTCAGAATAGCGTCAAGATTTTGATGACCATAGGACGTTTTTTGGTTATTGACTCACTTGTAACACCGGCTTCACCCGCATCGTAGTTCACGCACTCAACAGAAGAAACATAGGCATGTGTAAGGTCCGCTGTGCAACTCTTACAGGCTGGAAGATTATTCAAAAATCCAAAGGTGATTAGAATCGATGACTGATCGAATGTAGACAATAGAAAGAGGCGAAATTGATCATAACCTACTTGAAGTTCCTTGACATGATGACGAGAGACAAGTTAGATGTACTGAAGGTTGTGGAGCGCCTTGACATGCAACCTGGGGATCTAAGTAATGATGATAGGAATATTGAAAGTTCGGAAACACGCATAAGCCTCCTTGTGTTGAGACTACCTCGGACAGATAAACTTTTGATTACTTACTCGAGACAGTAGAATCGATCTTGGGAAGAAATGTCATAGTGCACGCTTGTGAGACAACACCTCCACAGGAGATAAGATGTGATCCAAAGCTAGCCCATAAAACCAATGTGATCATGAGATTTGTCCAACTCATCATACCAATACTGTGATATTTGAATTCCTAAAAGAATGAAGGAGTTGTGGCAAAATGATGATAAGCAAGACGATCAAGTAGTAGATCACGTGACTCTAAATCGATCGTCGAGGATATCTTTTGAGTAGAAAGCTTATGATAAATGATGTTGAGCAAGAACTGGACTGAGCCACGTTGAAGATGAAGATGAAAGTCGTCGGGGAAAATGTTGGATAAAATATCGTTTGAATCAAATCGAAAACTTGAAGTTGAGAAATTGAAGTCAATGAAATTATTACGCTGGGACTACGAATGAAAGTCAGACCAATTTTCAAACTAACCCAAATCAAGTATCGTCTGGAGTTTGAGAGACAATAAATGCCAGGTAAGTAAATACATATATGCTGCGAAATTCCTCAGATGATACAGAATGTTGTCGTAGTCGAGATCTGAGGGGGGGGACTGTTCACGAGTTCAGCTGACCTCAAACTTGTCACACCTCTAGTAACTAAAACGTAAGCGCTGCTCACGGAATCGATAGGCGAATATGTAAGGAGGATCAAAGGGTTGAGACCGTTGCCCATTTCCTATACGTATACGGAAGAAAAGCTTGATGTTTCCGGCAAAACCCGAACAGGTGATTCAATAGATTTATCTGCTGCTGACCCCATGTTATGATGGCTGTTTATATCCTAGAAAATTGGTCATCTGACCTACGCTCTTCGCTCAGGTGATCAACCAGTGCTCATAGGTCAAATAATTGTACCAATGATTGATTGTGGAAAATAATATGGCTTCCCATAAATGCCGAATCGCTTTACACTCTCAAAAACCATTCTTCGTGGGCGACCACTTTTGGTTTTTCCCTTCGAGACAGGGATGTTGCGTCGGGCTGATCAGGTCGTAAGCAGGATCGTGCGAAAAAAACCTTTAGTTTGCAGGCATAAATCCACTAGGGTAAATATAATAGAAAGGCTTCGGTTAAGACGGACAAAGTTCATAAGGAGCTGAAGTTCGATCGCGACAATTGAACATCCAAACAAAATCTGGGGCACTCAGCCGCAATCTGGGTGTGCGCAAGAAGACCGTATGTATAACTCCAGGTGCTGCCAAAGTTCTGCTGCCGAGGTTCTCAAAGGCAAGATAGGAGTGTGATTTACGCGAGCTCTGAACACCTCCCTCCATCTTGGACTCCTAATCATAAGATTCCAACTTCAAAAAAGGTCGTTGCCTCGTCTATCTCACTTGGGAATGAGCGATGGGCTGGTTTCTATCTGATCAGCTCGGATGTCTAGTCTATTCAATGTGATTCCGAATGTATTTAATTCCCTCATGTCTCGCTATATAGCCCCGGAAGCCTTGAGTCTTGACTATCTCCCGATTGTATACATGAATGAATCTGTATCTCGGACATTACCTCAGACGCTTATCATCACTGTGAAAATGAATCATACTCAAAACACAAGTTCATACCAGAAGTAGAAAATGGGATTCCACAGCACGGGTTTGACTGTTACTAGTCTACTAAATATCCCCTTAGTTGAACCGATGACGGCATTGATGCAGTCGATGAAACTATTGAGAAGTTGATCAGGAGAATTTTAAACTTTTGATCAAGACAGCTAAACCGATAGGTTGTTTCGATCAAACGATATATAATTTGATCATTGGATGTGGTCCTATTGAAAACGCTCAAAGGATTCCCATTCTTCCAATTGTTAGTGGGAGCACGGCGGTAAGCTGCACCGCTAAGAAGCGGGGGGCCCCACGGGGCGGTTTAGCTGTCGCAACTCTTGAATCCTTATCTCTTGTCTATTTCTGGTTCAGTTTGTGATTCATGCTTCATACGTAGGCGCATACTAATGAAGGTCTTCAGCCTACAGATAATGCGACCAAGTTCCAAGATGAATTGCTCATACAATCAGACTTTGGGCCATCAAGTCTGGAAAGGTTTGGACCGCAATTATGTTTGAAATCCCATCCGAGTCGGTCTGCCTCACTAGACCCTGCAGCGGATTCCCCAATCTGTGGCCTGTGTCGATGTCCACGGGAGAATGATCAGGGATGATAAGCAATCATAGTGGGGTCATTCAGACTCCAGTCAAACTTCACCCGTCACATGTGCTTCACGTTAATATCCATTACAACAACCTAGAAATCTTCGTGTGATGCGGAGGGAAATCAGCCGAGCTGCATGCTCTCATCGATTTTTCAGATTGAAAGGCTATTCATTGTGAGATGCTCCACTTCTGTGGAGAGTAGTCCCGATCCTCAAAAATCAAATCGTCAGTTACGCAGTGATTATAACGATTTGAAAGTTTAATTGTAGATACTCTTCATTGAAACTTGTTCCATCGGTCTTCTTTTGCCAAGTCGGCTCGTTCGGCCAGCTCGTGCCGGAGTCATCACGAGCTGTAGACAGTCATGCCGAAAGCTCCATGAATCAAAGTGACTCAACGTCGTTCAGTAACAAACAGAATGTGTTGAATGATGGGATCTTCGGCAAAATTTGCGGCCCTGAGTTTTCTCTGGGCCTACATACACGCGAAAATATTCAGATCTGTGGGTGTATTCTGAAGATCTGTATTTCTTCTTGAGCGGCACAAAATGTTTTCATAGTTTCCGTCCTCACCTCAGTTGTCTGTTGCTGTATGCAACCGATTTTGACACGGAATCGAATAAAGGACTCATTGCAAACGCGAAATATGACTCGCGTCATTTATGTAACCTTTTGAAATGACAAAGTACACACAATGGTTTTGAAAACAAGAAGATATGCCACTGAGCTGTGGATCGGTTTGTGGATGTCATTTTCACTTGGGCATAGGGCCAGAGATAACCGCTTGCACCCCAACTCTTATTTGTTCTTGACGAGCCTCGAGCTGCTCTTGACTGATATTGAGTTTACGTTGATGTTCGTCAATCTGTTTCATGCATATTGTCTCCATGCGATTGATCTTTTGCTTTAAAATCTCTTGAGAATCTTGAGCGGTCTTGATAAAGCGATCAATAAGAAGCTGACATGATTCGGTCATCTCATCCAATGACATCTCACTATGTGATTGGTGAGCTTGAGATAGTTGGGGTCCCATCGCAAGACCAGCACTCAAATCCGGATACTTATCCAACATCATTCCATCAACTTGGCTTTCGTCACGAAAGTTGACATCATCCTGGCCATCGATCCAGTTACCAGGGCTTTCGAACGGTTCACCGTCTTCTGACATGTAAGGAGTGATGTCATCGACCTGATTGGAATTGGACATTTCGTCCGGCACACCTGACATACAACAGAATTTCATTACTTCACCGTATTCGCGCCACCAGTAGTGCATCGGTGATGTAAAATATCGATCAAACGAAAAGAAACTTACGTTTGGTATCTACACAAAGTCACAAATTCCAAGCGTCAAAGGTGAAGTCTATAACTATGGTTCAGATAGAGCTCACTAACCTTTCGCTGTCTCTTCCCCCTCATTGTCACTTATGACACCATAATCTTCATCTCGAAAAAGTGGAGGAGGGATTCTTGAGTGAGACGAATTTTCCATCATCCTGGGGCGTTTGTTGGTTTCAGAAAAGCGAGGCCTGCGCGGAGAAGACTGTGGGGCAGAGTCAACGTAGGACAGTTGTTGATGGGTCATTTTTCGAGGCTATATTCATTGGGTTGCATGTCAGCCCACAACACTCCCAAACTTTTCAGCTTTGAATTCAATGACCCAAGAGTAGACTCTGTGAGGATGAACAAGCTAACGCTAGGCGAGACGATTCCTCTTTCCAAGCGTTTCCTCTTTTTACGCTCCTCATTGGTAAAGAGCGTTGCCCCGGACTCCTTCTGACTCACATTGCCCGCACGTCTTGAAGGCGTGGTCGGGACAGCTGTAAACACAAGTTGAAGACCATGTTAGCGCTTTAGTTGACGGCATCAGCCGCAGCTTGAGGCAAATCTACTTCGCTCACGCTCGTTATTAGCTGAAGCGTGTCTTTCATAAGCTCTATCGGGTTGCCTCGTCTTATTTGATTCTCTAGACCTTCGACCATTGGGCGATGCTGATCGGTCGGAAGGACTTTCCATCATGATCGTGACAGAAGGACTTGGGGCAAATGTGGACCTCGGGCCGGTGGATGAAAATTTTCCAGGACTCTGAGGCACACGTCCGACAGAAACGAATGGTGCAGGTGGAGGTGGCATATCGCCTCTTCGATCACCTTCGTCACGGGTCAAGATCGGTTCAAATCGTCTTCTATGCGACTTTGAGCTTGATCGCGTTGGGCTATTAGTATCAGTCATTGAATCTGAACAGAATATGTTGTGCTTTAAGTGTGTTCGAGTACGATACGGTAAATCTGAAGAACTGAATGTGGAGGATGTCAAATAACTTCAAAGAGAACAATTAGACTCAGATTATGACTGGATGGGAAGTCAACAGTTAAGAATGTAGACGGTAATCTAGATTATATATCCATCAACCTTTACCTTGATCAACCAAAAACAGGCCAATCGAAGCATAAGCCATACTCTAGGAAATGACGTCAGCAAGCAAAATGCTGATCATCGATCACTTCATTTCAATAGGCTGTGAAACATTTATTCGGCTTATTGACCATTCACATCAAATCCAACGTTTTCAATCATCAGCCTCAGGTCAGGTTTTAGTCACAGCATTCAACCCAAGATGAGCATAACTTGGCGTGGTTTAGAAAATTAAGATTATACATGCATCCATTGAATCTACATCACATTCTAACAACAACAAACCAACATATCACAGACAGCAGCTCATACTTTGCAGCTAGAATTTCATGCTCGCTGTCACCAACTCTTCAATGGGCTTAAAACTGAGACTATGTATACGGGTTTCATTCGAATCCATTCCATTTCTGAATTCCCCAGCAATAGATAGTACGTATCGATCAAGTGCTATTGCGCGAGGAAGGTGGAGAATCAAAGTCCAGATGGCCCAGCCCTTAGAAGCTTCCCCGTCTACTGTGAACTCGATCTCGGGTTGTTGCTCCATCTTCATATTCTTAGGTTCGGAGTAAACACAGACAGATTCGTCTGAGGTAGGAATGGCTAGGAAACTAATTGTTGTCAGCTCCCTGGATAGGCCCACACCCATTGCTTTCACCACAGATTCCTTGAGAGTCCAAAGCTGAAGCAAACGATCGAGGAGAACTTCGTTGGTAGTACGCTCTGAGGGTATTGATGAAGGCCGTTTTATCAGGTCAAGTTCGGTACTGGTGAGTGACTCAGAGAGCATCTCGGCGAATGTTTCAACGGACTCTTCTCCACGGGGTAACTTCAGTTGCATCACATCTACGCCAATCTTGTGAGGGGCCTGAGAAGCTTCAAAGGTTGCTATGAAGCTACAGACGACTAAATCCGAATCGTGCGAAATGTTGTAGTCGAAATAGGCGTGGTCAGGTAGTTGGCTCGACTGTCAGAATACCACAAAAACGTTGGTCCGATGTAGATCTTCGGGAGCATACACATCAGTATGCCTGACTAACCATGTATGGGCGCCCTAAATCTGTCCGCGAAAACTCTAGTGAAGTCGGATTCAAACCATAGTGCTCAAGGACGATAGCACGCACCAACAGCTTCCCAATCAGACATCCTAACAAAATACGAGGGCTTCAGAAAGCAATATTTACACAACAATCTGATTCTCATATGATGCACCAAACCGGGATGCTGGTTTGGCCAATGGGTTAGGATTTGAGCACGAGTGATCGAGATTCGAGGGCACCTCACTCTTTGAGTCGATCATATGATGATAAGAGGTGACATCCCTTTGACTTTCAACGTCCAACGAATCGACTAAAGACTTCCATTGCTTCATTCAATCACGATACATCAGTGGAACTAACACGCGGAATTCCAAGAAAGAACACAACTCACTGCTTGAGGTGGGTCCCATGAGTGAATGTCCACTGCCCAAGTGCCGAGCTGAAACACCATTTGGAAACTGTCTGACTTTCAAGTTCAAGTTCCAACTTCCCAGTGGGTGCCCTGGATTTCATCTTGGAAATCAACCACATGTAAACCCATGTATCATGCTTCCAATTATGGCTTTGACCCACATTGGATTTTGCCATTCCTACACCTGGGAATCAGATGGTGCATTGAGCATCTAATGTGATTGGTATGTAGCCAAACTTAACTAAGCCCCAACGCTGGACCTCACCACCACCTCCAGTGAGGGACTTACGCCTACACCACAAAGTCACCTTTGAGCCAGAGGGTATCCTGATTGTCCAAGATCCAACAACCAGACACACACCCGAGATCAGGACACGGTCTTACCGTCTGAGGGCATTGGACATCCGCACAGCGTCTTGAAGATGTAGCAACGGTGTCTGAGGGTATCTGACCTTGCTTGGATGTCTGAGTTTGGAGGCTCAAGAGGATGCTTTGCAGTAGTTGGCCTCAGGACAACCGCTTCTGCTGCAAAATCATTGGACATCCAACTAACATCCAAGTGTCCTTGTGGTGTAAAGTTGATTTTTTGGCGTGATTTCCGTTGGGGATTTTCACCAAAAACTGGTGGCCTTGTGAAACTTTTTTTGTAATTTCAACTTACCTCTGCAATTATTATGAAGATTGTGAAACTGAAATTCCTCTAAAACCTCATACTATTTGTCTCCTGTTATCTTGATTGGGTCTGTAGATAAATATCAAGGTTGTTTGAGGCCCAAAGTCAAAATTCACAGTAATTTGGACTGCTCCGTGTCTGAAGTTTGAAATTTGGTGTGACATCAAAATACCAACTTCTCTAGATATCTTTGAAGCCACTCAAGGTATTCAGAGGCCCTGACCTAACAGACTCCCTTGATGCTGAGACAGCTGTCATTCAAGCAAGGTGAATCTGCATGTCTCAGCATGAGGGACTTACCCCCAATGCCTGCTTTTTGGACTGAGGGCTAAGGATTTCCTTGCAGAGGAAGTCTCTTTTTCCCATTTTTCACAAGCACACCAAGGAATATTGACCCTCCTTGCACCCAGACATGAGCTAGGACTGCATCTATGCTGTACAAGTGGAATTATTGAGTTCCACAGATCTCTTGCTGAGATAGATGGATTTGGAGTTGTGTAAAATTGCCTGTATCTCAACCAAGTCAAGGAGCTTATGGTGACTAAGTGTTCAGATCCATTCACATATTGCTTGACTTGGCTTCACTACAGGTGAATTTACAAGAATTCAAATCTGTGTAGCTCAGTAAGAGATGGGGGGGAATTGGATGATCTCAGCTGGACCATATTTAGGCAGTTCTAGTGTATGGCTTGGTTTAACAAGGGATTGAGTTCCTTGGTGTGCTTGCAGAAAAGGGAGAAATGAGATTCCCACTTCAAGGAAATCCTTAGCCCTCAGGTCAAAAAGCAGAAACTGGGGGTAAGTGCCTCATGCTGAGACATGTGGATTCAACTTGTTGAATGACAGCTGTTGAGGCATTGAGAGACTTTGTTAAGTTGGTCAGAGGCCCAGAGTTGGAGGATATAGATGGATTCAAGGCACACAATTTTATAATGAATGTGAAAGTAAGCTAAAAT
>KZ122355.1:0-11881 GCA_002157025.1 Melampsora abietis-canadensis | reverse complement strand
GGCACAAAAAAACTTACTTCTTGAGAAACCTGGAATGATCTAGAAAGTAGGTTTTTGAAAAAGGTTCCTTGAACATAATAGTTTTGAGTACCATAATAGCCCAGGGTGCGGGAATACTTTCTGTTTTCCACATGAGCGCGCAACCTGTATTCACTGCATGACCTCAATTTGCCCGGCGTGACTATGGACCTGTTTTATGTAGAGCTGCAGTCTGTATGACCGCGTCAAATCTTGCACTCTGTATGTCCAGATTGATGCAAGCCTATGAGTTGATTTATTACAGGATAATTGGTCAACAGCTGCAGTTTTCAAAACCTCAAACTTCAAAACACCACATCTCAAGACCTCAAATCTCAAAGTTCAAACCTCAACACCTTGACTTCAAAATCTGAACTTTTTGAAATTGACATTCACATTTTGATTTGTACCTGGCATTAGGTGTGAAGTATTCATCAAGAGTTGATGACTACACGCAATACAGCTCCTGTCTATGTGTATACGAGTATGAAGAAGTGATGGAGGTGGTGGGAGGTTGTTGAAGCGGCAGTCAAAGACCGATTGGTCATGGTCCTGCTGCCCATCATTGTTGTTTGAAGACTTCGAAAGACGGCCGTTTTGTTCTTTCAAGGAACTCGGAGAAGGCACTTGATGGACATCTTTTGGATGAGCGTTATGAGAAATAAGACACTTCCATTCAAAATCGAACCACTGTGGATCTGGTTGACTCACAGTGATTTGTTGTTGGTAAATCAGACCTAACATCATCCCATAGTGGATTCCATGTGGTTACCAACTTTGAAAAATAATCACGTTTAGTTCACAAAATGATTAGGTATGCATTAATTATGCACTAATCTGCATTTTTCTGCATCAATTCTGCATTATTAATCATTTTTTGGCATTAATTGTGATCATTTTTCGCCTTGGAGAAATTCTTTCTGAAGGCCAACTTTGAGGAAGGATTTTGTGCTTGGACCAAAGACAAGTGCTAAAGGCAGCACTGGTGAAAGCTAGTCACACTTAGTCTTTGTAGGTTAATTGTGGCTGGAATAAGCATTTACCATTGCGCTGAGGGAGAGCATCCACGCTGGGCATTGTATGAATCTGATTGAGAGTTACATCACGTTGGAGAGATGATCCAAGCAAGTGGTGAATGCTATGTTCCTCGTGAGTTTTGACAAAAGTGTCTTGATCTTCATCCAAATATTGAACATGCTGCCAACCCCAGCGCCTGATATGAGTTGAGTTTGGTTGATGAATTTGATTGGGGTTGAGTACATAAGCTTAAGTACAGTTTACATATTGATCGAGCCAATGAAACGGATTATGTAATACATCCCATCGAATTTGAGTCGGTCTTTTGCACTTCCTCAACTTTCATCATCAACTACACCAATCCATCAATCAATCGATCATCATCATCATCATCAAACATGTCAGATTCAACAAGCTCAACTCCAACTAAAAGTCCAGCACAAGCAGATCCAAGTTCACCAACAACAGAAGCTCACAAAAGAATCAAGTTTAGTAATCGTACCTTCAAAAAACTTCATCATCAAAAACAAGATTTCAAACTAATCACAAAAACCAAAAATAAAACCAATCAACATTTTATCCTAGATGGGCACCTATTCGAGTTCCACCACAACGTAGACTCGAAACTCTAGCTGTCTTTTTCTGGACCACTCAACTTTCGATTTGTATTGGATTCTTCTTTCTATTAATGTAAGTGTCAAAAGAAATCACCATTTTTTGAATCACCATCAGCCAACTAAAATAAATGTTTTTTTTGGGGGGTTGTAGGTCAATGCCAATCTTTTGGCCAATCTTAATACCTTATGTAGTTTGGATACTTTTTGTTGATCAAGCTCCAGAGAAAGGTGGTAGAAAGGTTCAATCGGTTAGAGAATGGAGGTTTTGGAAATTCTTTGCTTCTTATTTTCCAATTAGTTTAATAAAGGTGATAAACATACAAAATCCTATTCAAGTTTTCAAGCCTAAGATTGTGGAATGTTTGACGTTGTTTGGTTTTTTCGTTCTTTTAACAGACTGCCGATTTACCAAGTGATCGGAAATATGTCTTTGGTACTTGTCCTATTCTCTTTCGAACCATTGGGGTTATGAATCTGACTTCTTGTGGACCAAATGGCCTTCATTTATGGTTTTTAGGTTATCATCCACATGGAATCATTGGGATGTTTGTCAATCTGAATCAATTTCTAAGTGATCACCTGATTAAATTGCTCCAAGCTGAATGAAATTTCTCTTTGTTATCTTCTCTATTCATCGATGTTCAATTTACAAATGTCTTCAGGGGTGCAATCGCAAATTTCGCAACAGATGGTCAGTCTAATCCTTATCAAACTGAACGAACTTTCACAAACCCTGACCATTGCTCCTCTATCGTCATTTCGTAGCCACCGGTTTCTCAAAACTCTTCCCAAATCTAAACCCACATCTCTTAACCCTCAAAACGAATTTCCAAATCCCATTTTACCGAGACCTAATCCTCGCACTAGGAATCTGTTCAGTCTCAATAAAATCATGTATTTCTACCCTCAAATCTAAAAACGATCTAGCTCTTGATGTCAATAGCAATCGAGGTGAAGGAAATTGTTTGGTGATTGTCGTTGGAGGAGCTGCTGAGAGTTTGTCCGCTCATCCTGGTACTGCTGATCTTACTTTGAAACGTAGACTTGGGTTTATCAAATTGGCTATGAGAGAAGGGTTCGTTTGTTTTGGATTCTTCAGCTTTTTTTTCTTATGAATCCTTATCTGACATGTGTTCGGTTTTAATCTCTAGTGCCGACCTGGTGCCTGTCTTCTCCTTTGGGGAGAATGATGTTGAGTTTCCTTGTTTGATCCGTATGATTTTCTGTGAGAGTCTAGAGCTTTGTTCACTTATGCTTTGAGACCATTTTGGTCAATTGTTAATCTTCCTAGGTTTACGCTCAACTAGCTAACGCTGAAGGGACAGCACTTTATACTATCCAAAAGAAATTTCAAGCTGTCTTTGGATTTACGCTACGTGAGAATTTCATCTTCTGTCTTATTTGCTTACAGCTGCGTGTCCCCACTCAAATCTTCTTTTGCTGTATGATAGCTGTCTTTCACGGTCGTGGAGTGTTCAATTGTAAGCCTTGAACAGGAAAAACTCTCAGAAGATCCTTTCTCCTTCTTGACAGTATACTTTTCTTTTCATGTCCTATGATTTTGGAACCACATAGACTCTCTAGGATTACTCCCTTACCGACATCCTATCGTTTCAGTTGGTAAGTTGCTATTTTTTTATACCCATAGCAGATCTCTGTATGAAATCACTAACTTTATTTCCCCTATAACCTTGGTCCATCTCTCTCATAACAAAGTGGGTAAACCAATTAGAGTAGAATTGAATCCAAAACCGACGCTAGAAGAGATTCAAGTAGTACAAGAAAAATACATAAACGAACTCACCAAGTCAGTCCATTCTTTTCTTCAACTCGATGATTATACTTATCCACACTTTTCTTCTTTGGGTGATGTAGTATTTGGGATCGATATAAAGACATCTATGCTCCTTATCGTAAACGTGAGATGGCTTTGATCGCCTAAAGAAGGAAGAACAAGGTGGTTTGTAAAAGGTGGGGGAGAGCAAGTTTGGGTTTTTCGTTTTGTTATATTTAGTCAGTTTATATATCTCCTAGCTTTTATCATTAAAAAAGAAACAAGTTAAAGCTCAAGAAGAGAAGAGAAAGATAGTGAAGGTTTCCTTTTAGTAAAGAACCAAGAGAAGAATTCGATATATGTGTTTCTTTAAATAGAAACCTCTTTGTTTATCTATCGTATTATATCTCATCCTGATAATTTTGTTGATTTATTACTATTTTTTTCTGGTTCTGTTTTTCTTTTTTGGTTTTTCTGTAATAGAAAGCAATTCAGTTTAGGTAAAAAGATATCATTTCTTAAATTCCAAAAATTTTGTTGTTATTCATTGTGTTAATATTATATAGAATTCTCATCATTTTATGTCATCTATATTTTATAAGAAGAAAGTTTTGTATCGTTTAAGACCAAGACATTGACTGAAGAGGAAGGATGAATGGTGGGATTCTCACTGTGATGGAGATCAGATTGAAATCAAGATACAGTTATACTTGCTTGTGCTCTCATAAAGGAAGGGGTATCAAACTTTTCAAGGATCTTCTATCCCAATCAACTAACTTTTCTTTCTACCAATCTTCAGTTATTGTAAAAATCACTTCTTATACTTGTTGCTACTGATCATTGATCCTTCTTTGACCCTTTTCAACATTGATAACACTTTCTCGCATCTTGCAGTGCCATCGAAAGAAGGAGTTACATTCTGTAGAAATTGAAATGACCAGATCCACAATCACTGAATTTAATCATCATTGAATGCTACATGGCTTGATCAATTCTTAACAAGAGTGAAACTGTTGAATAAAGGAAATGAATTGGCCGATTTTTTTTCGAGAGCAATGTTTTCGCTTTGAGGATGTATCTGTTTCAGCTCATTCTCGAGTTCGATGTTCCTACATAGGTGACTGTTTGTCCTCATTCAAGCTATATCATAGAGACTCGGATTTTTTTTTTCACCGAGGATCTGTCTGATGAAGAGCATGTCAGCTGAAGGAGCTTGAGGCTCAGTCACTGAGTTTGTGATTCTCAGTCTGTTTTGTTCTTGACTGAATATGCAAGAATTTAATTACTCAAATTCAGAGATCCTGTTTGATCAGCTTGTCAACCTCATCCAATGCTCTTGGATTCTAAGACAAGAATTTATTTTGGGTAAAACTGACTTTAAATAGATTACCCCCAATCTTGCAAATCTTCAACTTCTACACAAGTCAAACTCAAGATCATTGTATTCTCTTTGTCCAAAAAAGAATGATCTTACGGGTAAGCTTATGCCTAAAAGAGAGACAAGATAGCTACCACACCTAGTTTATCTTTCTAGAAGCGCATCATATGTATTTATCATTTTCATCACTTTGAATCACTTGGCAACAAAAGAAACAGAACCATTCAATCTTTTTCCCCACGTTTGAAACTAATGTACTATTTCTTTAATCACGTTTCAATGGCTTTTGAATCACTCTAACCCCTTTTCCAACTTCAATCACAAAGATTTCCAATCCGTCACCCACTTCAATATGACGTTCAGTTGCACCCGTAAACGCATCAGTAACCAAAGCTTCTACTTTCTCTAATGGTAAATCAGCTCTAGGTGGCGTATAAGATTCGCCTTTTCCGTAAACTGGTTCGGCTGGTGCTGGTGGTCCATTCGGATCACGTACCATATTCTTACCACCAACCTAAATCCACGCCATCCAAAAAAGATCAGTTTTAGAGAAAGATAATTGAAGAGAGAGAAAAGAAACTTACTTGGTTGTCTAGAAAAGGTTGTACTAAGCTTTGAGCAGCACCTGCAGCTCTACAACTTTCACGTTCATAACTGCCCACTGGATCAAATGAATAAACTGCACCTGTTCCATCACGATCGATGCCCGCTAGAATGACATAAGCATAGTAAGGAAAGAATCGACGACCGTAGAGCATGGTTTGAATAAGACGAGCGATAGATTGAAGTGAAGGCATTGAAGAATGTGTATGATTATACCACTATAGAGAAAAAAAACGAGATTAATAATCGAGCTTGATACTAATGAAGAAAAGCCAGATTTGGAAACAAAACTTACTACAAGTCTTTGTTTGATTTGTTTAACTAATTCTTTTGCATCTGCAGCAAAGCCATTGACAGCTATACAACATTGGTCTGTAAGTTGAGTAACTTTTGGTGCATAACGTGATTGGATTGAGTATCCTTCTGATTGACGAGTATCACCTGCGATGACTGCGAAAGATTTAGATGAGATGGCTAAGATCGTACCACCGTTATCCTTGTAAATGGAACAAATCAGAGTTTTAGTCCGATCTAGATAAACATTACGATGATAGGTTATTGAGCTTACGGTGTATGGATTGAATTGACGACCGACTGGCATGATGTTGAAGATAATTGATTAGGTAGGTAGTTTGTGAGTTGAGTTGAGAATTGGTTTGGTGAAGCTTATCACGATCGAATACACTACATACGTCACCAATCTGATTTACATACATACAAATTACATGTCAATCAAACTACATCTTAAAGTCAGCATTGAACAAAACTACATTACATATCAAACTGCGTTTAATCACTCGATCAATCTCATTCTTCTCATAATGCTCAATTTCTTCATCAAAACTATCAACATTAACATCATTCAACCCAAAGATGCAATCAAAACAATCTGACAACAATAACAATGCAAGACCAACCCTATCATCAACCTCATCATCAAATTCAATGTCATCGCAAAGCAGATCAACCCGAAACCCATCCCTAACACCCGCCCCAAACTTACCAACATTCAACAAGATCAGTACCACAGGGGACCCAAGTTTAGCCAAAAAAAGAACAAGAAACCTACTAAGAGATTACTATGGATTATCAAACCAAGCTCAATCTCAATCGCAAACACCCAGTCAAACAGAAGAAATGAATGATATGGATTCAACTTCGTTTAATCATCAACTTTGGTTTCAGAAATTAACCAATGAATCTTCATTAGATTTGGTACTTTTGAATGCTAATAAAATTATTTCTGAGATTAGAGAATTGGATGGAGAAAGACAATCTTTGGTTTATAATCATCATCATGAATTGGTTGACGCAAGTGTAACGATTGGAAAAGTAAGTCTTCAATCTGAAAAAGAACACGCACGCAAACACTTTTGGTTTTTGAAACTCATCTGTGTGGGGTGGGTATTTTTTTGTAGATGAAAACTAGCGCAGAAACTTTAGATAGTACATTAGATTCCTTACAAAACTCATTTTCATCAATCTCTGAAATAACAACCTCAATTTCCAATTCCTTTTCGACCAAAAACCCATCCTCATCCTCATCAAAACCAAAAGAAAACTTAACTAAAGATCAAGAAGAATTATCAAATTTGATCTTACCATTACTAAGTTTACCCATCATTTTAAAATCTTTAATTAATCAAGGACAAAAAACTTTATCAGATCAATTATGGGGTGAATGGGAAATCATTTTACGATCATTTGAAGAAATCGGGATTGAGAATATTAAGAAGATTGGAAATGAATGTAGAGAAATTTTAAGACAAGGTAGAAATTTAAAATGAAATAAATTCACAAACTAATCTTTGCAATCCGTTTTTTGTTTTGTATATGTGTAGTATGGGATCAACCTTTCTTGATGTATATAAATTATTGATTGTTTTCGTCTTTGTACTTTTTTCATTTTGATATTCAAGATATTATGGGGTTGATGGACCAGATTCCAGTGTTGGTGCATCAGACACACCATTTTTTCATGTACATACATAGATACCACAACTGTTCTCACAGTACACATGTACAGATATGTGTTTATCACATGTTGATTACTATAATAAAAGCAGGGAAAGTGGAGAATAGGTTTGCCACGGTAGTTCTGTTCTGAAGACTTGAGGTGTTTTCTATGTGACTTCACCTGACGAGTTTTTTGTTTGCATACATGGCAAAGCACTTCCATGAACAAACTAGGTTGTCATCAGAAAACTCTGGCAATTTCAGAGAAGGACAAGCCACTACGTTGAGTCTGTTTTTAGACAACCATTGTGGATAAAATATGGTAAATCTCTCCGGCAAAAAACTTTGCTTGTTTGCGGCCATATGTATGGAAGAAGATGAGTGATTCTTTATCAAGTTTGGTTGAGAATTATTCAGATTTGATTCCCTTACCTTTTTTGATGATTGCTTCTATCCGTGCTCGCACTGTAAGAGAGTTCTTTGATCAGCTCAGGTCACCTCTTTCTAGTGTTTCTTTGGATGACTTTGTGCGTGTACTTTCTCCGCCACATATCCAAGCTGTGTAGCATGTCTCTTGATGTTCCCACCCAGTTTTGGTTTATGAAGATAATTGCTCAAAGCTCTTGACACAGTGGTTTGACTGGTTCTTGTTGTGAAACATTTTGAATATTTTTCTTGTCTCTTGGGTTTTGTGAGAGGGATCACATCTCGGGGAGATGGGTGATTAGTTCTTTCAAATTGGAATATGAGCATCATTTGAATAGACCTTCAAGCTATCTGTAGAGACTGCAACTGGGGAAGAGATCCGCTGAGATGTCCATTTGGCATTTTTTGCCGCTGCAGATGATCACCTGGATTAAGTTAAGCTTAAACCTAGTTATGTTTGTACATTGTAATGTGTAGGTTGTATATATGCTTACATATATATGTGAAGTGTAGTGGTATCACATGACAAGGTGATGATTTACATTTGCATTTGACCAAACAAGGCAACTGATCGAAATGAAGATCACCACAATCTCTTGTAAGCAATCTTATTTAATCAGATGCCCTCTGGCCTAATCGACTGATACAAAGGCCATCAAAGACCTTACCTTCTTCTCTGTCTCACTCATCCCGGAATCGCATAGACATACTTCGTATAGTGGTTCAAAATGTCAATTCGAATGGATTCCAAGCTGACGACACCAACTACCACCCAAGATTCAGAAGAAGGTGTTCTTTCCAGCAACAAGTGTCCAAGACTATATCAAGAAGAATTATTAGAAGAAGCTAAGCGGCGAAATATAATCATTAGAGCTGATACTGGAACAGGAAAAACATTGGTGGCAGTTTTATTGATGGATTGGATGGCCGTTCAACCTAAGCCTGATGATCAAGATCAAACGATTCAAGCTTTCCTTGTTCCTACTCGACCTCTTGTACAACAACAGGCTTCTGCAATCCGATCTGGTACAACGCTTCGCGTTCGTGAATATACTGGCGACTTACAACCCGAATTGTGGAATGTCGAGAAGTGGCACGCTGATCTAAAGGAAACTGACGTCATTGTCTGCACTGCCCAGGTTCGTAAGATATTTGTAATCTGATCGGCATAGACTGATCGACTGACTGAAGCGTGCTCCGTATGCTCGTGTTCTAGATATTCTATGATGTATTGTCCAAGGGGTTTTGGACTCTCGAGAAAGTCGGTTGGGCAACTTCATTGACACTCGTTCACCATGACTTTGATGCTGATCCTCAGACTATAGGTTTCACTTTTGGTGTTCGATGAAGCACACCACTGTCGCAAGAATCACATTTACAACCAAATTATGTACGTCTTATTAGTGCTATCTCAAATTCTCTTCCATGACTTGCTGACCTGTTTTGTTCTACAACTTCAGGCAAGTCCACTATCGACGTCTGGACCGGGATCCCAATCATCGACGCGTTCCCAAGATCTTGGGTTTGACTGCTTCACCAATATGGGATTGCAAAAGTATGACTAGAGCTGAAAAGGATATCAGGTATGATGTATGATTAGATCAAGTGGAAGTGTTATATTTAAAGCTCATCATTTTTTGTCCAGATCGTTACAGAGTGATCTTTCAGCTCAATTATACGAAATCAAAGTACGACGTCATGATGTTGAAAAGTATGCCAGCAAACCAACAGAAAAGGTCGTTTATTATACACCTGTCACTTTGGTGGGTGATGACTGTGATGAGCCATACTGGACACAAATTCGTCCCTTGGTCCATAGTCACGCAGATGCCAAGTTTTTCCTGTCCTCCAAAACCATACGAGAGGTACGTCTTTTACTAGGGTGAATTCTTCTGCCGTTCTTCATTTGCGATCGTATAATCCTCTCAATATGTGACTGATGGTTTGCTGAGCCTCTGGTACCTTGATCAGCAACTTGGCACATATGCCCATATTATGTTTCTGTCCGATTGGCTATCTGATCTACTTTCAATGCCGAAAAGTCAAAACACCCAGACACCTAGACTCTTAGAACCAACTTACAGGCTCAAAATCGACTCGTCTATCAAGTCACTAAACGCGCTTTTAGATTCAAATGATGTTCCCTTGAGCCAGTCTACCCCAAAGTTTCAAACCTTAGTGGAGATTCTTTCAAAGTATGAAGATATGAACAGTGAAGACTTTCATGGGATCATCTTTGTGGAGAGACGAACACATGCACAACTTTTAAATTATCTGATCTCTCGATGCGCCAATCTGAAAGGGTTCATCAAATCTGGCGCCTTGACTGGTCATGGTGGTACTGTAGCGTCAAGTGGAGGTAATCGCGGTATGGACTCCAAATCAGTGAGTTACCCTCTACTTACCTTGGGATCCTTTTTTGCTTGCGCCTTGCTGATCCCGTATCATCCGTGTAGCAAAATCAAACTGTTGAGAAATTTCGAAATCGCGAGATTAACTTGGCCATCGCTACCAACGTCGCAGAGTTAGCTTTTTCAACAACATATCAAAGCTGCCTATAGACCTACTCTTTGAATTGTTGACCTTGATCTTTATCTACAGAGAGGGTTTAGACTTTCGAGCGTGTCGTCTTGTTGTCCGGTTTGACGATATCACAACCTGGAAGGGGTCAGTCATCCCTCATCTCCTCGACCACCATGCTGATCGTAAGTAGAAATGCTGATGCCGAAAGGCTCGCAGATATATTCAGTCCCGTGGTCGAGCACGAGCATCCAACTCTGATTATGTAGTCATGCTTCCGCATGGTACCGATAGCAAGTACCTTGAATTCGTTGGAAAAGAGTAGGTCGGATATCCCATCACTTTGCAGATTTTCAACATTGACATGGATAGAATTTTGATCTGGATTTTGAATTTTCTACAGAGAAGAGCTTCGCACTGAATTATATGACCGTCCAGAGGATGAAGAAATCAGTGATGCCGAGCTTGAATCGACACCACAGCTGATCAATTCACTCGGTGACGGGAAAGACGCAATACTGACCTACAGTGCTTCCGTTTCCTTGCTGAATGAAGTGTGCCAACTACTACCGCATGACGAATATGCAGAGATCCTGAAGCCCAAATTTGAAGATCTACAGCGGCCTGATGGGTTTGTATCCCGAGTCACGTTACCGCCCATGGCAGCGTTATCACCGGCTGAAAGAGTCTTTGAAAGTGAACCCTTTCCGAAGAAAAGTAATGCAAAACAATCGGCCTGTTTTATAGCTTGCCAAGCTCTACGCTCAGCTGGTGTTTTGGATGAACATTTTATGCCAACACGAGAACGTCATACTCGTGGGTTAACGGACGCCGATGGACGAGCCTTGAGTAAAATACAAATTTCGGAAAGGGTGGAAGTGGTCTGTCCTAATCCATTTGGAGACGCTTTCAAATCTGAAGTCTGGCTACACAAGATTTCTTTTGATCTCGGGGAACCAAAGTCATCGTCCTTTGGATTTTTATGTGGAAAGCAAATGAGGTCGCATCCTAGCCTAGTGATATATGATCATAATCAAGACGGAAAAGGACTTCCTATTGTGATCGAAAGCTCGACGAAGATGTCGTGGTCGGGCGAAGAGCGCTCGAGTAACATGCTCAAGCTAGACACTTTTACGCGGATGGGTATACAAGCTACTCTCAATCGTCGGGAATACGGTGGCCATCTACTTTTCTTCCTCGCGCCATTGAAAGAGGACAGCATGGAAATTGATTGGGACTTGATCGACAAGCCGATGGTACCTATAGGTTGTTTTGAAGATTTGAGCAAATACCAGGATATTGTGGTTCCTCTGCGTTGTTTGCACCAACGCATCTATACTTCTCACATCGCTTGCACTGGTCTGACAATCGAATCTTCGCCTGCCGATGTCCCAACGCATCCTCATTTGATCAGATTTATCAGAAACGCTGCAAAGTTCAACTCACTTGCTCACTTTTATTCGGTGATCTCGCCGGAGCTTCGTACCCAATTGCAATCACCTCTCGTCTATCTCGAATCAGATTTCAAGACGACCGACAATCTTATGAAAAAGTTTATTTCGAAGACTTCTC